>PVKA01014437.1:0-52446 GCA_004027165.1 Ctenomys sociabilis
GTATCATAAAAGGTGTATACATGATATTATACTTACAGACATTATTATACCGTATGTCTGTCAGTAAATTAAGAGACTGTAGCTGTCTGCGTATCTTATTTTTTATACCTGAATTACATCAAAGATTCAATAATTAATACTTTCTACCTTGTTATTTTCCTAGCGGTTGTCCATAGTACTAGAAGCCGACATAATATCCTATCCAACCACCACTAGTACAAATCTTGCCCCTCACAGAATTATGTAGAAGCACAGCGTTATCAGTCCCAACTGTAATGTCTATACACACACAGCATGATTCTTCCTTTCTATACCCCTTCCTTGCTCTACACCTGTCAGAGATGGGCACTCCATTATCATTCAACTAACTTAGGTGCTTGAACTCGACAACACAATCCAACACAGTCCAGCATTCCACAACAATAGTGAGTTATCTGAAGATGTTGTCGACCATAGCCATTTACAGCTTAACTTAATATTATGGCCCCGCTATCCAGCACCTTTTGTTAAAGATACTATCTTTCTTCCAGTAAGAATATTTGCCCCTTTGTCGAAGATCAGGTAACTAAGTGTGTTCATAAGGTCTTTTGCATCTTCTCATCTATTCCATTGATTCTGAGTTCTATTTGCTTGCCAATACCATGTTGATTTGCTCACAGTAGCTTTGTAGTACAATTTCAAGTCAGGAATTGTAATGCTTCTTGCCTGGTCTTTGTTGCCCAGGATTGTCATTGCTATTCTAGGTCTTTTCTGGTTCCAAATAAATTTTAGGAATGATTTCCGTAGGTCTGGGAGATATGTTGGTGGTAGTTCGATAAGGATTGCATTAAATCTGTACAGCAATTTTGGGAATAGGAACATCTTCATAGTGTTGGTTCTTGCTATCCAGGAGCAGGGACTAGCTCCATTTTCTGAAAACTTCTATGATCTCTTTTTTCAGAGTACTGCATTTTTCCTTGAAAAGATCATTGATTTTTAGTTAGATTAATTCCAACATATTTCATTTTCTGCAGTGCTATTTTAATGCTTATTGTCTCTCTGATTTCCCTCTCAGTGTGTTTGTTATCTGTGTAGAGGAATGCTATTGATTTTTGGGTGCTGAGTTTGTATCCTAGTATGCTACTGAATTTGTGCATCAGTTGTACTAGCTTTTTGGTGTAGTTTTTTGAGTCTTCAAAGTAAAGTATAACGCCATCTTCAAATAATGATAATTTAATAACTTCATCTGTTCTTATTCCTTTTATTTCTCCCTCTTGTCTTATGGCTATTTGTAATGATTCTAGAACTATATTGCATAGGAGTGATAGAAGACATCCTTGTCTTGTACCAGATATAACAGTAAAAGATGGCTTTTATCATATTGAAGTAGAGGCCATCTATTCCAATTTTCTGTAGGACTTTGAACATGAATAAGTGCTGAACTTTGTCAAAAGCCTTTCCTGGATCAATTGAGATGATTGTGTGACTTTTGGATTTGGCTGTACTGATAAAGTGTTTTACATTTATAGAGTTTTGGATATTGAACCATCCCTTTCATCCCTGGGATGAATCCTACCTGGTCATGTTCTATAATCTTCTTGGTGATTTGCTGTATTTTATTTGCTAGGATTTTATTGAGGATTTTTGCATCTATGTTCATGAGGGAGACTGGCCTATAGCTCTCTTTTTCAGTTGTGTCTTTTGCTGGTTTTGATATCAATAAAATACTTGCCTGCAGGAACTTTTTTAGGAGGATTGCTTCCTTTTCAATTTCATTGAAGATGTTGAGGAGTATAGGGATTATGTCTTCTGTAAATTTCTTGTAGGATTCAGTGGCAACTCAACCAGGACTTGGACTTTTCTTTATATAGGTAGGTTCTTTATTACATTTTTTTATTTCATTAGCTATTACTGGGCTCTTGTCAGTCATTATATCTTCTTCGTTCAGTTTGTTAATTTGTACCTTTCCTGGAATCTGTCAATTTCTTCTATGTCTTCTACTCTGTGAAAGTAAAGATTCTCAATATAGCTCTTGATAATCTTGTGGATTTAAACAGGATCTGTGTGATTGCATTAATTTCTGGTCTAATTTTTATGATTTCTTCCTGTCTTTGAGATTTTGGGTTTGCACTGCTCTTCCTTTTCTAGATGTTGCAGGTCCAACAATAGGGTGTTTATTTATTCCTGTTCTTTTTCCCTAATGTGTGAGTTCACAGCTATAAGTTTCCCTCTAAGTTCTGCTTTCATCACATCCCATAAATTTTGATAAATTATGTTTGAATTTTTGTTGAATTATAGATATTGTTGAATTTCTTGTTTAATTTTATCTGTGACCCATTGATTACTGAGTAGCGTTTTGTTTAATTTCCATGTGTTTAAGGGGTTTTCCTGGTTTATTTGTCCTTTTTTTCCAGTTTCATTGCACTATGGTCAGATAATATGCATGGAATAATTTCTGTTTTTTTGCATATGGTAAAGCATGACCTATGGAGTACTATGTGGTCTATTTTAGAAAATGTCCCATGTGCAGCTGAAAAAATATGTATTCAGCTGTGGTGGGGTGGAATACTCTGTACACGTCTACCAAGTCCATTTGTTTCAAGCTCTGGTTCAGTTTTGCTACTTCCTTTCTAATTTTGTGTCTGCTTGACTTATCTTTTAGGGATAAGGGAGTGTTAAGTTCTCTTGTTAAGACTGTGGTATTGGATATTAGATCTTTGATGTCAGTTAAAATTTGTCTTATATAGCTGAGTGCTCCTGTGTATGGTGCTTACGTATTTATGAGTGTTACTTCTTCCTCTGGAACTTTCCCCTAACCAGTATATAGCGGTCTTCTTCATTTTGTTTGCTCATTCTGGGTTTGAAGTTGAGATTATCTAAGAACAGGATTGCTACCCCTGATTTTTCCTGAGATGATGGGACATTTAGTATTATTTTTCAATCTTTGACTTTCAGCTTATGAATTTCTTCATGAGTTAAGTGTATTTCTTGTATACAGCATATTGTTGGATTTTGTTTCTTAATCCAGTCTATCTCTTTTAATTGGTGAATTAAGTCTATAATCATGAGTCTATACATTTCATTTAAAACATTCATGGTTATAATTGAAATGTATAGACTCATGATTGCCAGGTTATTTACCTGTTGTTGTTGTTTATTCATTTTTCTCCTGTGTTTAATTTTTCACCCTATTTAATGGGTTCCTTCTGTACTTCTTCATGGAGTTCTGATTATTTTGGTCCCTCTCTAGAACATCTTTGAGTAGCCTGTGTAGGGTTGGCTTTGTCATTATGAAAATATTTTTTCTTTGTCATAAAAGTTCAACTTCTCTATCAAACTTGAGAGAGTTTTCCTGGGTATAGTAGTCTGGGCTGGAATTTTTTTCATAGAGGACTTGAAGTTCTGTGATCCATGCTCTTCTTGCCTTCATGCTTTGTGAAGAGAAATCTGCTATTATTCTGATGTGTTTTCCTTTAGATGTGATTTATTCCTTTTTTCTACCAGCTTTCAGTATATTGTTGGTGTGTTGGATTTCTGGGATCTTAACTATTGTAAGTCTCAGTGTGTTTTTAATTGGGTTGAAATTATTTGGAGTTCTGTATGCTTCATTTACCTGAATATCAAATTATTTCTCTATATTTATGAAGTTTACTTCTATTACTTCTTCCCATATTCTTTTTATATCATTTGTATTGACTCCCTCTTTCTCTTTCATGCCTATTAATCTCACATTGTTCACCTTTGCATCATCTTGAGGATAATGAATTATTGTTTCCTGCTTCCTATTTGTTTTTAAGAAATCTTTTCTTACCTTTTCACTAGATGCAATGGCATCTTTAAGATCGGAAACTCTATCTTCGGTTTCACTCAAATGGTTTTGCAAGCTTGTGATTGGGATTTTAAGTTCCTCTATATCTTTTTGACTCTGTTTCATGTGATCTATTTCTTTTCTATGTTGCTCATTCAAGGGTTCCATCATTTATTTAAACTTTATTTTTTATCTTCTTTTTTTTTGGTGCAACCCAGGATTGAACTCAGGCCCCTGTCCTTGTCAGGGAAGCGCTTATTCTACTGAGCCAGTTCCTCGGACCCTATCAGCGTTTTTTTGAGAAGCAGTTATTAATTCTTTTACTTCAGAAATTATTTCTGATGTGATTTCCACTATATGCCTCTGCATTTGATTCGTTACTTCAGATGCTATTAATTCAGATGTTTCTTTGTTTATTTCTGATCTGAGTTCCTCTGTACCTTTCTGCAGTTGTTTCTTTACTTCAGATGCTACTGATTCAGAGGTTTCAGCTGTGTGACTCCCAATTTCTTCTGTGCTAGTGTCCTCTGCACATGTTCTGGGTGGATTCGGGGCCAGAGATCGCATTTTGCTCCTTCTCTTTGTCATTTTGTATAGCACTGTACTCTGACCTTTGGTGTAGAACTGTTTTGCAGTTATACTCTTGGCACCTACTAAAATTTGCATGCAGATCTTCAAAGTTAGAATTTGCCTAGTTGTGCCCAGCTTGGATCTGGCTGCTACGCTCAGGTTCTTCGTGCTGCAGCCCTTAGAAGTGAACCTATTGTGCCCCTCTGGCAAGATGTTCTGTTCCTGGATTAGCTGGGTGGTTCTGGACCCCAGCCTTTCTGCAGGGACTTCAGCTGTGGAATCAGCACAGGCCTGCATTCCAGGCCTTTGCTGGGCCTGGAGGCAATGGTAGAACAGGGTGGAAGTTCTCAGTCACAATCCATGCTTAGGGTGGGTCCAAATGCGTCCAGAAGGTGCAGGGGATTGTATAAGCTCTCCCACATACTTGCAGGGCTTGAGTTTGGGCTGGGGATGGAGGGATACCGAGAGCATGGCAGAAGTTCTCACTTTCATGCAGGTCCTGGGCTTGACCCAAAGGGGTGGAGGTGTCCAGAGAGTGTGGCAGTAGTTCTCACTCAAACGCTGGACCTGGGCTGAGTACGGTGTATATGTATGTTAAAACTCATAGAAAAAATCACTCATCGCAGAGCCAATTTTTCTAATTTATTGCTTTTAGTATACAAAATTGAAATAAAAGTGTATTAGTGAATAAATTCCACTTTATATGCTATTCTGTCACTAAGTATAAACTTGATCTACTTAGTGTTAATATCCAGGACTAAACAAACTGCTATTTTGAACAGATTTCGTAGACCTAGACCCCTAAATTATGTCTGCACTAACTTTAAATATCAGTAGCTTTTTAGAACTGAGAGATCTGTGTTGCTGACTATGCACTCTTTTTTTATTGGCAGAACCAGGGATTAAACTCAGGCCCTTGCACTTTTCCCAGAAGGGCTTATTCTTCTGAGCCGTCTCCCTGGTTCCCTGTATCCACCCTTTAATGCAAAGACTTATGTTTACTTCTCAGATGGTTCAATCTTGCTAACGTGTATGATTCTACCTCATCGTGTTTCCTTAGTCCTAAAAAAAAGTAATGTTTAACTTTATTCTCAATATAGTCTATTTATAATGCTTTAAGAATGGCATTAGAAGTTTATTTAGATAAATGCAACTTGATAGCACTGATGCCTTGAAAAGATACTTTATTTGAGAGGAAAGAGATCGAAGTTCTATAGTGTGCCTGGGGAGAGTCAGATGGAAAGAAAATTTTTTCTCAGGCTCTCACGGAGAGGAAACTGGTCAAGCATTGGCCATGACTCATCCACATGGATGACACAGACAAAGGATCTACAGAATAAGGTACAGGACTACAAGATAAACCCTGAGGGGACTTCACTGACCTCATAAGAAACATAAAGTACATGTGTTGGTATATAGGTCTTGCTCTATCTAGGTCTTAACCATCCAGCAGAAAAGTATAAAAATGAAGTATACATCGTGGGGTCATAATATTAAGCAGAGCTGTTAATGGCTATGGTTGACAATTTCTTTGAATAACTCACTATTGTTGTAGAATGCTGGACTGTGGGTACTACTTTTCTGCTGGATGGTTAAGACTTAGGTAGATCAAGACTTATATACCAACACAAGAACTTTATATTTCCTATGTGGTCATTGAAGTCCCCTCGGGGTTTATCTTGTAGTCCGGTACCATATTCTGTAGATCCTTTGTCTGTGTCATCCATGTGGATGAGTCACGGCCAATGCTTGACCAGTTTTCTCTCTGTGAGAGCTTGAGAGAAAGTTTTCTCTTCATGTGACTCTCCCCAGGCACACTATAGAACTTCAATCTCTTTCCTCTGTGGCTCCATAATCTCCTTGTTCAGAAAATTTGGAGCTCACCTGAGTTTCATGGTGTTGCAGTACAGGTTCTCCTATGTCCTGAGTCTTCGCTGACCTTGAAAGGCTAGGGCCATAATTTTGGCTGGCCTTGTAGCTCTTCTATTTCTCCAACTCTGACTTGTGATCTTAGGTTGTTAACCATCCAGAAGAAAAGCTGATTAGTATCCTGCAGCATATGCCATTCACTTTGCCTTATCTGACTCAGCATTCAGGTTTAATTGCAGCATTTTCACTTTGCAATACGTAATTGCATTTTGTGTTGTAGTTTGGGCATTTGGTCTCTAAAAGTTTTGCCATCACTGGCACAGACATTAAAACCATGGACTTCTAGATAAATAGTTAATAAATTTGGACCTACAAATTTGGCTGTAAATATCCTGGAAGCCAGAGCAAAATGACCTTATTTCTCCATGATCACTTACAAGATTTGTATTATCTGCTGAGGAAGAAAAACATGGAATTCATCAAAATAAAAAAAAAAAATTCCTGGCCCTTAATTCTACAATTTCTCATGTGGAGCTGTCATAAAGAAGACACTAAATAATAAAGTAGATGAGATCTTTCAACAACATCCTGACAGTGTATTTACCTAATTCTTTAGTATTCAAGGTAATATTCTGTAAAAACTATCTCTGAACTGAGAAAGTTATACATTTAGGCAATTTACTTCTCTTCCCTGAGCTTCAATTTCTGTTTCCATGCAAATTAGGTGTTACACCAGTTGACTTTCTAAATTCTTACCAGTTTTGAGATTCTTTGACTCTGAATTTATGAACTAAATTTTTCTACCAACTTCATTTTTTCAAATCTTTCTTTGTTCTTTACTTACATGGATACATGCATGCTATATATATATATACATATATATATATATATATATATATATATCTTCAGTGGTGTGGGGCATTCAGTTTCTCTTTTACATCTTCACATGTAGACAACTTTAAATACAAATATGACAGTTTGCAATACAGTATGATTTAATGACTTTTTAATGGTCATCACTCAGAACCACATAGCATCCTCCAAAACAATTCACAAAACCTAAAACTTTCTTTCCAGCCATTACCTCCTGAAATTGTGACATTCTTTGGCCAAATGACAGGAAAAGGCAAGCAAAATTTATATTGGCTATCTATTATGTTCTAGATACTTTTATATAATTAGTTCATTTATTCTTTACAATAATCCTACAAATCAAACACTACATCCCCACTAAGAATCAAGCCTTTGGTAGGTGTGTACTCTGCTAAAATAGCTAAGCTGAAACTATCATCTCCAGGATTCCCTTACCTAAAGGCTGATCTGAAGAGCAGCCATAGCCTTATGTTAGATGCTGTTATGGCTTGGGCACATTTTCTCTCTTCTCTGGCTCCCAGTATTGGCATTGATTATGTTTGATATATTATGTCAACTACTTTTTTCATGTAGTACTCTTTATTATTTTTAAGTTATTGATAACACAGCATGGCAGCAAAATTACATCAGTAATGTAATACAATATAAACTTTTCCCATTAAAGCCTGTACTTCACTGTACTCTAAGCTGTTAAGAGTGTAGCCTTCTTACACTGAAGTACAAAGATGATGCCTCTACTGCTTCAGATAGAAGATGGAAAATATTTTTCTACAGTATGGTATTATTTTACAAATATCATTAGCATCATCACTGAGCTTTCCTTAACCATGGTTCCACAGAATTAAATATTTACAATAAGAGTAGATTCTTATGAAATCAAAGTTTTCCATTATTTCTGCTGCTTTTTTGAAGGCCTCAGGTTCAGGAGCATGCTTGGATATCATGGTTTAATCCATGCATACCCGCCAATTACAGACAGTCTACCTCCAAGGGGAAAATGGCAAGGTACTTTTTAAAGATTAAACATGCAACAGGTTGTTCAAGTATATGCTGTAGGGCATTTTAGCTTTCAGGGAGTTTGGTGTAGAAAGCCTTCAATACCAGAATTCTGTTAAAATGTGAGCATGCTTAAATAAACAAGGAGCAAGGAAGTACCCAGATATATTTTTGTTACAAACCCAATCTCTCCGGAAGGTATTTATTGTCCTAATATTTCATTTAATAAAATGGGAATGAAAGCTGGATTTTGTCTTAAAACTGGACTAATTTCTGCCCTCAAAGATGTTTTTCACATAGGAATAACACTTTTTATTTGTATATCTTTTATGTTCAAAGCCCCTCTGCAGTTAGTCTACTATTTTTCTTCTAATAGTCCTGTGAGATAGTGAGAGGAAAGAGTATCACCCTCATTTTAAGATGGAGAAACTGCTGCATTAAGCTCTTTTGTGACTTGCTTTTCTGTGGTCATACAGTTCATTAATGTGAGTTTCTGAATGGAGACTGGGACTACAGACCAGGCCACAGTGTTACTGTTATACTATGTCTTTTCCTGACAACCATAAAAGCTGTACAAATAGATATTGTAACAACTACTAATCATTTTCATTCAATTTTTTTCTGAATTTTGAGGGACTACATATAATTCAAAGCTTCTAGGATGTCCCTATAATTTCTTCTTTCAGTTTCTCTGGATTTCTCTGGCCAGTGTTTGTTTAGCTCTCTGACGAAGCACACCAGGTTCTCCTGTAGGACACCTCACTTTTCAAGTTGAAGAACTAAAGGCTGTGAGAGATTCATGTGGATTCAATTCTCTGTTCATGGGTTCCAGCAGATCCTCATAAGTTCTAGTTTGACCTTCCTATAACCCATTTCACATTCATCTTTCCTATCTGACCTGCCGACTGCAGGCCCAGCACCAGATAAACAATAGCATTATGTGGACTCTTTAATTGGCATGCAAATTGCATAAGGTCAGATCCCCATAACAAATCACTTGCTTTATATCACTCCTAATAGTTCTGCTTTGCTGATTGAACACTGGATAATACAAGCTTAATGAAATAAAATTATTGGCCCAAGGTTGCAAATTTGGGCTGCAGTATTACAAATTAAAATAAGTCTCTCTGACTCCAATGTCCATGCTTTGGAGAAAGAGTAATGCTTTAGTCACATTCTCATCACTGGAAAACAATGCTTGAAACCAAGAAATTGAAAGAAGTGAGATTAATTTTGGTTCACAGTTTCTAGAGGTTTCAGTCCATGGGCAGCTGACTCTAAGGCTGGACAGCATGGCAGAGGGGCATCACAGAGAAGAGTTAGCAGGGGAAAGTTAAGAGAGGAGTCAAGAAGGGAGACATAAACCATTTCAGATCACACACCCCCAGTGACCCACTGTTTCAGACACATCCTACTTCCTCAGGGCAAGTCAGCCATAAACACAGTGAACTAATCCACTGGTGATTATTACATGTTTATGACACAATCACCTCAGAAAGCCCCACCTATAAGCACATGAGGCTTACTGGGGACATCTAGTCATAACATTCTGTCCCTTACTTCCAAAATACTCATGCACATCTCTTTAAGTATAATGTCTAATGTAATGAAACTGTCTCTAAAAGTTGCCAAAAGCTTGCTTCAGTATTACAGAAAAGTTCAAGTTCAAGGTCTCCTTTGAGGCTCAAAGCCAACTCTTAGCTACAAATCACTGTGAAAATGAAAAGAAGGTAAAATGCTGCCAACATACACAGGTGCAAAGTAAGTATTCCCATTCCAAAAGTTAGAAACAATAGCATAAAAACAAATGAGACCAATACAAGACTGAAACACATAAAAGCAAACGTTAAATTGCATAGTTTCATATGTAGCACTGAAACTAAGTTGTAGGGATGAAATATGAAATCCAATGGGCTTGAGTGGTCCCACTCCAATGCACCCCTAGTGGTTGTAGCCCTCATGACCTCTCTCTTGGGCCAGCTTTACTCACTCTTTATGGTTTTCTTCAGATGTTCCATGTTTTCGGCCTTTTCAACATCCTGGGGACTCTGTTACAGTTTTGGTTTCACTTTCACATCATCCTGCACATGCCTAGCCTCTCAGGCTTCCTTCTAAAATCTGTATGGAGGGGAAACTACCCACTCAGGGCCCCCTCCTGTCTTATGGACAGAAGCTTTATTTTCCTCAATAAATACATTTTGCTCATAAAAAAAATAAAAATAAATAAATAAAATCTGTGTGGAAGCCTCCTTGATCCCATAACTTTTACATTTTGTATATACATAAATCTAACACCATGTGGATGGAATCAAGGTATGCCAACCAGTATAGCAGTGACCAGGTCCCCCTGGAATCTTAGCTGAATGAGACTGAGTGCCTAGATGGCTAAACATAGTGAATTGAAACCCATGAAATCAATTATCTAGGCAGCCATTCTCCTTCTGGAGTAGGGTGACCCTAGGGCATTCTTCTCAAAGCAAGTCTCACTTTTGCAACTTCGAGTCTAGAAAGAATAAGATCTTCCTTAGTCCTTCACATACTCTGAAAGAATTCCTTCCTATTGTCCTGTTGTAGAGTATAGTATTTATTTTTAGTGCTAATCTTGGCAGTCACCAAGATTTCGTCTCCTCTCATTACAGCTGCTTTCTTTCTGGCAAAACTGAAAACTTTTTTAAACACTCAGCTATTCCATTGCTCTTGATTCTTGCTGGCCCTGGCCCTGGGGCACACTGAGACAGCAATTCAGATTGGGCATGGTGGCGCTCGCCTTTAAAACCCAGCACCTGGGAGGCTGAAAACAGAAGAATCATTAGGAGTCTGATCTGTGTAGTGTTTAGTAGACCCTGTACTAAACATATTTTTAAAAAGGAGAGTGGGCTAAACACCCCCAACAATACTCATGAATGTGGGCCTGCCTTAAAATTTTCTCCAAAGGAATAATTAGTCCACTGATTTTATCTAACTTTTTTGCAAAATCTCAAGACAAGCAAAACTTAGACAAATTACCTGTCAATACATAACACAGAATGCCTAGAGTCCAAATGCCAATAGAGTCCTTGTTACCAACTGAAACCTTCTAACCTGAATCTTTTTTGACTGCATTTCTATAAACATCTGATCTTCTGAGCTCTAACTAGACTCTGCCACCAAGACCACAGTACTCTTAGGCTGCTTATTCTGCAGCCAGCATATCCAAAATCTTCTAAACCCATGCCATGAACCATTTATAAGGAACTGCTTTGTTAGCTAGTGACCTAGTGTCATAGCAACAACTGCACTTCTTTGGTACCAAAATCTGACATTTGTTTTCTCGTTATTGAGACACAATAACCAACACCCATAAATTAATAGAGGAGAGGTTTGTTTTGGTTCACAATTGTAGAGGTTTCAGTGCATAGTCAGCTAGCTGAAGGTATGAAAGCATGTCAACGGGGCATCACAGAAGACTTAGCAGACAGAACTCAAGGGAGGAGCCAAGAAGGACGTGATAAACCCTTTCAGGTCACACCTCAAGTGACCAACCTCTTTCAACCAGATCCTACCTCCTAATAGGAGGTCAGCTGTGAATTCACTAATGAACTAATCCACTGATCACTATCATGTTTTCATGAGCCAATTGCCTCCCAGAGGCTCCACCTATGAGGCTTTGAGGGGGAAAACATCTAAATATAAGCTGTAATGCAAGGGGCAGACTCACAGCTTCATGAGCATTTTACCACTGAGATAACACTTCTAGCTAAAGTTAATATTTAACTGACTAGGTAAAAATTCCTTGTCACATAAGATGTAATGAGAAACAGCATCAAATTTTCCAGGAAAATAGTAAGCAGTTGTATAAACCATTCTTTTAGCACCCCATCTTGCTTTATTTTCTGCCATAGAATTTATAACTATTTAAAATAGCACATATTGAACTAACTACTGTACTTTGTTTACTGTCTGTCAACTCCATTAAAATACAAGCTCTATTAGGTCACAAGTGTACGACTGTTCTTTTCACTGATATAGAGAAGCATTGCTCATAGCAGATGCTCAATATTTGTTGTTGAATGAACTAAAGTAATCATAATAACCACTAGGTACAATAATTTAATGCAGTAAAAATACTAAAAGCATTCAAATTTAGTAAAGTAAAATTACAATAAATGTTCTGACTTTCAGTCTCAAATCCCAAATGTGACAACAAAATCCTTTGACAGCATCAAGAACTCAGACTAGTGAAATACAAAACCAAAAATTATAGCACAAAAATTCACATAAATGTTCTAAGACGACTCACATGGAGAGAAAACATTCTCTCAGGCTTTAACAGAGAGCAAATTGGTCAAGCAATGGCTGTGACTCATCTACATGTCTGACACTGACAAAAGATCTACAAAGTACGATACAGAGTTACAGGATAAATCCTGAGGGGACTTGACTGACCTTATCAGACACAAAAGTTACATTTCTTGTTATACAGGTGTTGCTTTACCTTGGTCTTAATGATCCAGAAGAAAAATATAAAAGCAAGGTATAAAAAGTAAAGCCATATTAATATGCTGATCTGTAAAAGGCTCACGTCAACAACTTATGACATTACCAGTCCTACGGATAACTCACTACTATTATGGACTACTAGATTACATTAGACTATTTTGCTGAATTCGCACATCTACAATATTTAAATGGCAATGAAATACCCATCTCTGACAAAACTAAAAAAAAGGGGGATACAAAGGTCGGACCATTATGTATCTGTATATACAAATAGTTAGGATAGGTATACAGCTACTTTCTCTTAATTCAATGAATAGAAAGATTTGTTCTAATAGTGTTTGTGGACAGGATATCATGTCTGCATCTTGTAATATGAATAACCACTAAGAACATAGCAATATGCAATGTATTAACTATTGACACTATCCTATTAATCAGTTTTGAAACTGTCTCATTGCTATTTCTTTCTCAATAAAATTAATAAAAAAGAAAGAATTCACATAAATGTATTGCCCACATTCACCTACTATCTGTGATGTTGACTCATTTGTATAGTACAGTTATATAAAATACTTGTGCTGTAAGTCTAATATTCTTGACTTGTGGCTTTTATATTCTTAGAAAACAACACCCAGACAACATAGGAAGCATCTCAGACACATAGAGTCATAGACCATCACAGATAGAAATATTCAAGGATAATTTTTACATTTACAAGTGAGGACAATGAAACTGAGAGAAAAATGAGTTGTCTAAGGTCACAAACATACATCCAGGGCACTTGTTACTTAAAAACAAATGTCTACTCTGATCTTGAAAAAATTATTTTGCCTCTCTGTGCACTTAAAGCAGAATAATAGTATCTATCTCAGAAGTGACATGAGAATTAAATGAAATGATACATGAAAAGGACTTAAAATAGTGCCTGACACTAGAAAGTTTCACTAAATATTGGTCACCTCTCCCTTCCAGATGTACACATAATCTCTTCCAGATGTACACCATAATCCCTTTCAGATATACACCATAATCCCTTCCAGATATACACCATAATCCATCAGTACCAATATATGTAACTCAGGCCATCTTAATCAGCTTTTCTATTTATCTCAAATATCTTTTATGATAAAAGTTTCTGAAACCACTTTAAGAATATAAAAACAATAAAATAAAGTGCAAACTTCAAAAACAGGGACACTTATTTCTAAACAAATAGATCCATTATTTGATTTCTTTAGCTAACGTATTCCACTGGCACACTTAAAACTGGAATTTACTATCATTTTGGTATGCTAGGAGTACCTGAATTCTTTTCAAGGTATGTGGAAAGTTCCTGACATTCCTTGTTGCAACATTCCTGACATTTCCTTTCAGGAAAGTTTCTGAAAGTTCTTTATTTCCTCCAATTTGATGGTTGCTTTAGTAGAATCCCTACCATACTCAGCATTTTGATAGGAGTTTCTTGAAGACACAAACAATTTGAGTGATTATAGACTAACTGGAAATTGGCTTGACAGGAGCACTCTATTATCATCTGCTTTTTCGAATCTCATATTGTAGATATAACTACATTTAATATCTCTTAAAGATAACCCTGTTAGAATTAGCTTGAAGATGTTACTAGAACAATAAATATAATTTCCCGATTGAGTGAAAATTCTACCCAGAAAGCCAGAGAATGAGCAGATATCTATCTAATACTGTAAGGGAAAAACTAAATTTATGTTTTCAACTATAATCATTAATAACTTGGAGACAAAGATATGTTATGAGAAATGCAACATGAGGCAAATTTGTTACACAGTAGAGTACCAAGATGGCCATAATGTCACTAGGCAGTATAATCTTATAGAACTACCATAAAAAACATGATCTGAAATTGAGCAAAACATCATTGTACAGAGAATGCCCATATTTGCATTCATTATTTATTAATAGCCTTCCCAAAGGTGCTGTCCTTCTCTAATTCTATTCTATCAAATACAAGCACACCATCTACATTTTTAGTTCATATTTCCTAATAGGCAAGAAGAACTAAAATCTTAAATAGTCACTAGTATATTTCATTGACAGTGCAAGAAAATGAGACTTAAGAATTTCTGAGCTCATAACAGCACAACGGAGAATAAGCAATGATTGAAAACTACCAGAATAGCCAGGAACAGAATAAATAAATAAATTGTAGAATATGTACACAATGGGCTGGCAAGATAGCTCAGTGGACTAAAGCACCTGCTTAGGCATGCACAGGGACCACGGTTCAATCCCTGGTACGAAATGCCATGCCAGCCCCATCCGCACAGCAGGTTGACCTGGCCAGAGTCCGAGCATGGTACCACCTGTAATCCCAGCACTAGAGAAGCTGAAATCAGGAGGATCACCATGAGTCCAAGCTGTGTAGTGAGACCCTACAACAGCTAAATACATTTTTCAAAAAAAGGAATATGTAATAATGCAAAGCAGTACAGAGAATAAACAAGTTACAACTACAATTGGCCATAAGAAAAAATCTTGCAAACATAAAAGATAAAGTGAAAGTAACCATAATATAAAAGTATGTTCTATGGTAATGTTCATCTAAAGTTCAAACCCAGGTAACACTGTTTATAGAAATCTATGTATGTAATAAACTTTCGTAGAATTATACAGCAAAAAGAGAGCACATATAAAAATTGGTGAGAGCTAAGGTCTGAAATTAAGTTGATACTATTCTTCCAGCATCAAATTCCTGGTTGCTGATGTGTTAAGGCTCTGTAATGCATCACTAGCGGGCACTGAAGAAAGGGTGCATAATTGTACTTATTCTTGCAAACATCTTTTTTTTTCTGTATTTTAGGGAAGGGTCTACAGGGTTTCAGGGTCTCACTACTAGATCAGACCCATAGTGATCCACCTGTTTACAGCCTCCCAAGGGCTGGGATTACAAGAGTGTGCCACCAGGCCCAGTCTCAATTGCTGTCTCAGTGCACCCCAGGGGTGGAGCCAGCACAGCAGGCCCAGGGATCAAACCCTGGCCTCTGCACCTGCTTGCAGGTGCTTTAATCTGCTGAGCTATTTGGCCAACCCTTATTCTTGAGAGAATCCAAAGACATGAGAGGAGATAGATACCAAGAGGTTAAGGGTGGGCTGTCATAGTCTATTTGTTGATTTGGGAGCCAATTACATAGGTGTCTCATTTCAGGAAAATCATCAACCTGTAAATTGATGGATATTTTCCTCTATGTATACTAAACTTCAATAAAAGATTTTTAAAACCAACAGTATATTCATGAATGGCTTAGCACACTGCGGGACATACTCCCAGTGAAAGTGTCACTTACACTCTGGGGCTGTCTCTTACTGGCATGTTCCAGCTTGTGTTGTCCCCTCTTCCCAGGTGAGTACATTTCATAAAGCAGGTGCTTTCACCCATAGAACTGCAAGGATGGGCATTCAGACAGATCCGGGAGGGAAAACAAACCCTAGTATGAAGTCTAATTTGTCTTGCATTAAGTCCAACATTAAAAGGCTTGTTGTAATAACCAGGTACATTTACAACTTTACTAATTACAAATAATTCTGCACAGTTACAGCCTAAAATAAAATACACTCAATTTAATAAAACTTTGAAATGTAAAACAAATATCGATGATGTAACAATAAAATATTCTGTTGCTATAAAGAAAAAAAAAAAAAGAATTTCTGACATACTAATGACCAAGCACTAAAATCACCACTAGATACTTCCAAAACAGACCACAGCTGTTTCCCATAACTTCTCTTTGGAATCAAGATTTGCCACTTCTCAAACTTCCAAGAAGATCAAAGACAAGTAATGAAACCACCTGATTACATTTTATCTATGGTCCCGCCCTTCTGAACTAAGTACACTTATTTTTTTTTATTGAAGAACAAATAATGATGAGACAGTTTCAAGAAAAATTAACAGGACAGATTCAATAATTACTACACTGCAGACTGTTTTCATACTGTTTTGGTATTATACTAGCATACATGATGTTGTACTTACAGACATTATTATAGCAATTGTCTTTGATCAGAAACTTAAGAGAGTATAGCTGTATACTTATCTTATTTTTATAGTTGAATTGTATCCCGGATTCAATAATTAATACGATGTTCCTAGTGGTTGTCTATAAATAGTACTAAAAACTGACGTAATAATTTGTCCAGCCACTATTAGTGCAAATCTTGCTTTCCATAGAATTATGCAGAAGCACTGCATATTTTTCCTAACTGTACTGTCTATACAAACACGTCTTTGTTCTTCCTTTGTATCCCCCTTTTTTGTCTAGACTTATCAAAGATGGACACTCCATTATCATCAAACCACTATAGGTGTCTGAACTCGGCGACACAATCCAAAAAAGTCCAGCATTCCAAAATAACAGTGACTTCTCTAAAGAAGTTGTTGACTATAGCCATTCACAGCCCAACTTATTATTATGGCCCTGCGTTATATACGTCATTTTTATACTTTTCTGCAGGATGGTAAAGACCGAGATAGAGCAAGACCTATATAACAAAAAATGTATCTTTTGCTTCTGATGAGTTCAGTCAAGTGCCCTCAGGGTTTATCTTATAATCCTGTACCTTACCCTGTAGACCCTTTGTCTGTGTCAGCCATTAGGATGAGTCATGGCCATTGCTTGACCAGTTTGCTCTCTGGGAGAGCCTGAGATAAAGTTTTCTCTCCATGTGACTCTCCTTAGGCACACTATAGATCATCAATCTCCTTCCTCTGAAGCTCCATAATCTCCTTGTTCAGAAAATTTGGAGTTCACCTGAGTTTCATGATGTTGCAGTACAGGTTCTCCTATGTCCTGAGTCTTCACTGACCTTAAAAGGCTAGGGCCAAAATGTTGGCTGTCCTTGCAGCTCTTCTATTTCTCCAATTCTTGATCTGTGAACTTAGGTTGTTAACCATCCAGAAGAAAAGCTAATTAGTAACCTGCAGCATATGCTGTTCAGTTTGCTTTATCTCACTAAATTCGTTTTAGTTGTTGTTTCCATTTGTATTTCTGCTTTTGACTACTTATACTAGGGAGACTATACAATATTTGCACATGTGTGTCTGGTTTATTTCAACTATGAGTATATGTTCAAGTGGCATGCACTTCAATATAAATGCTTCAAGCTTATCATTCTTTATAGCTGAGTAATGCTCCATTATCTAGAAATATCACATCTTTTTCAGCCATTCCTCATATGATGGACATCTTGGTTGTTTCCAAGATTTTGCTATCACACATTGTGCTGCTATAAACATAGGTACATATATATCACCATAATATAATGATTTCAGTTCCTCTGGGAAAATTCCCAGTAGGAGGATAGCCAGTTTGAATGGGATTTCCAGTCCTACTCTTTTGAGGAGTCGCCACACTGATCTCCACAATAGTTGCACCAGTCTATATTCCCACCAGCAATGGAGAAGTGTTCCCTTTTCCCCTCTACCTCTCCAACATTTGTTGTTGGTTGATTTCCTTATGATAGTCATTCTTTCTGGAGTGAGATGGTATTTCAGTGTTGTTTTAATTTCATTTCATGGATGGCTAGCAATGTGGAGCATTTTTTCATATATTTATTCGCTTCTTTAATTTCGTCCTCTGAGAAGTGTGTATTCATCTCAGATGCTCATTTCTGAACTGTGTCTTTAAATCTGAGGGACCTGTTATATCTTAGTTCCTTATATATTCTAGACAACCAACCTTTGTCTGATTGCTTATTAGTTAGGATATTTTCAAAATTTGTTGGTTGTCTTTTCAATTTGTTGAAAATTTCTTTTGACGTGCAGAAAATCCTCAAGAAGAGATGATCCCAGTTGTTGACTCTTTCAAGTGATTCCTGTGTGAATATATTTTGTTCATGAACTCTTTACCTACCCCTATGTCTTCAAGAGTTCCACCTACTTTCTCTTCCAAGAGATTTGTAGGGGACACTTCCTGGTCCTCGTCTCAGTCCAAGAAACCAATATTTGTAATCCCAAAGTTACGTTATTGAAATCCCATCAAGTTTATTCCAATCTACCACTTTCCATGCAACCCACAGCAAAAATGAGCACACTAAACTATATTTTTAATCATCAAGGAGTCGAAGGGCTCTAAGTCCTGCCATGACATGGCTTTCCGGAACCAAGAGAGCGACCCAGGGCCTCACCCAGTTTTTATTCAGCGGGGTGTGGCTTGAGGAGGATTGACTGAGAATTGTGAGAAGTAGGTGACTACTATGGGCTGAGCTAGGTGGGTGACCTACATTTACCTCTGTCATATGCAGAGAGGATATGCAGAGAGAGTAATCTGTATTATATAGTATTTAATGTTTTGGGAAGTCTAGGGCTTCAACTTTGATGTAGTCTTTCAAGCCCCAGGAAGTCATAGCCTCTATCTCGAGGCTTGATCCCAGCTGGCAATGCAGATCATTAGCTCTACCATCCTGTCTCCACCCAGCTCACATTAAGGAGCAGCAGGCTTACCAGGGAAACACGCATGCTACCTTCAAAGACTATCACCAGCACCTCAGCTAGACCAATACACGTTGCTTAAGGCCAATTGAAGGATAAACAGAAGTCCTAGCCAGCTCTGCACATAACAATACGAGGAAATAGGATCAGACTCAGTCAAAATGGAGACAGTTGCTCTTCTTTCAAGGAGCGCTGCTCAGGTGGTCCCCCACGGAGATTGAGTGTTTGTTTTTTTTTTTCAATGTTTAAAACTTTAATCCATTTTGACTTTAGCTTAGTGCATGGTGATAGTGCTGGGTCAAGTTTTAGTTTTCAGCATGTAGAAAGCCAGTTTTTCCAGTATCATTTGTTAAAGAAGCTATCTTTCTTCCAGTAAGCTTGTTTGGACCCTTTGTCAAAGATAAGGTGGCTGAGTGTGCTTGTAGCCGCCTCTGTATCTTCTAATCTATTCCATTGATCCTCAGGTCTATTTCATTGCCAATACCATGTTGATTTTATCTCAGTGGCTTTGTAGTATAATTTCAAGTCAGGAATTGTAATGCTTCCTGCCTTGTCTTTATTGGCCAAGGTTGCCTTTGCTATTCTACGTCTTTTCTGGTTCCAAATAAATTTTAGGAACGATTTCTGTATGTCTGGGAAGTATGTTGGTGGCAGTTTGATGGGGATTTCATTAAATCTATACAATTTTGGGAGCATGGCCATTTTTACGATGTTGGTTCGAATTAAGTCCATTTAATGTTCAGAAATTTCTCTTAAAAGAGTCTTTATGTGACAAATAAAGTAGATAGAAACCTTTGATCTTAAGGTGAAACTTAGGGCCCAGGGAGATAGCTCTGAAGAATAAGTGCTTGCCCAGCAAGTGCAAGGTACTGAGTTCAATGCCCGGTACCACAAAAAAAATAAAAAAATAAAGTGAAAGTTAAGAAATTAGAGTCTTGGGCTGGGGAGATGGCTCAATGGAATAAGCACTTCGCTGGTAAGTGCAAGGGCCTGAGTTCAATCCCTAGTTCTGCAAAAAAAAAAAAAAAAAAAAAAAAGGAAAGAAAGAAATTAGAGTCTTGAAGAGTTGAGCCTGAATCAAATATCAGTCATTTACTATCTGGAAACCCCTAAACAAATAACTTATTGTCCATAAATTTCAGTTTCCCCATCTATGTAGCATGGAAACAATTATAGTATTACTTCATGAGATTGCTGTATTAAATGACATAATGTAGGTGTTATAATGGCTTCTAATTACTTTAAAATATTTCAGCAGCTAGGTGTGATACTATGCTCTAGGAGCCTGAAAGGGTACGATTACAAGATCAAGCATAGCCTTGGCAACTTAGTGACTCAGTAAGAGCATATCTGGAAGAATTAAATGTTAAGCAATGGGCTGGCGGTATGGTTCAGGTTGAAGGACTTGGATTCAATCCCAGGTACTGAAAAATACTTTTTCAGAATAGGCCTGTGATATTGTCTCTGTGCCAGTGTAATTTTTCTTTACTTTAAATCAGTCAACTGCTCTCATCAAGACACACAGGGTACATACTTTGCATAGAACGGACCACATGATGATCACGAGTTCTTCTAATAACTGTATCTCAGATACAGGATCACTTGCTGCTCTCTGATTAATATAAAAATATTAAAAATTCATTTTCTCTGTCCGTTCTGCTAACTTGCATGACAAATATTAAAAGTGAGCTGTCATTGGTTTTAAAAAAAATGTCTAAGGTGGTGCAACCACTATGGAAAACAGTGGGGGAGAGTCTTCAAAAAAAATCAGAAAACAATTCTACAGGTTCCATTCAACCTCACTATTCCCCTACTTGGTATCCTCCTGAAAGAATTAAAAGTGTCATACCACAAACACATATATGCAAACCCCTGTTTATAGCTGCAGTTTGTAATAGCCAAATTTTATAAACAGCCCAAATGCCCATCAACTGATAAATGGAAAAAGGTGATTTTTATAGTGGAGTACTGCACCACCATAAATAAGGATAAGTTTGAGCTATTTCTACCTAAATGGATACACCATGGGACATTCTCTAAAATGAACTTAATCAGACAGACATGTGTAAATATCACATTATCTCTCTGGCATAAGAATACAAAAGTGTAACTAAGAACCAGAATGTTTAATAAGCAATATTAAATAAGAAGAAAATGTTCGATTTGGAAGGAGAACAAGGGACATTGAAGGGGGAAAGTAAAATAAAAATGAGAAAAGAATGAAAAAGTTAAAAAAAATCTTTTGTAATTGGGAGGGAAGGAAGGTTTGATGGAAGGGGAATAGGAAAAACTGAAAGAGTTGTACCATGTAAAGGTTGAAATTATCTGTGATGAAAGATATATAGATAGATGATAGATAGATAGATAGATAGATAGATAGATAGATAGATAGATAGATAGATAGATAGAGATAGATAGACATAGATATATAGATATATAGATATCCTCCAGTAAAATCTGATTAGAAAAAAGAAAAATAATAATTTCAGAGGTCTTCAATTAAAGCACTTGATCTTTCGTGAATAAAAAATTCTAAGATTTTTAGAAGTTGGCTCATCCTTGTATAACAAGGACAGAAGAATCCAGGGAACCTTGTAGCATGTCTCTACCCTTGGGAGAAGCATATAATGCTATGCTTGTGAGCACGGCCAATCTGGTGTGAGGAGAATGCATATTGACCTATTCTGTCATTTTCTAAAGCAACAGACCAAAAGTTACCTTTCATTTGCCCAACTCAGATATTTCCAGTTATCAGAAACACCTGCTTGGGCAAAGGAAAGCATTTCAGACACACATAAAGCCGTGTTCCACCCACTGGTTTTAAAAATTGACTTGGTTTTCTGATATCCACTGTAGGAAAAAAAAAAAAAAAAAAAAAAAACTATGCTTGCGGTATAACAACTCTAAAAATAGAGGAATAGGTCTGTATCCCTCCTTAAGGCAACTAATGTGTTCATTGAAGAAAACGAAAGCATCGTGTTCCTCTAAAGAATTCATGAATTAAAAATTAGAAAACCCATCAATGTGAAGGACCGCCTGGATGATGTTCCTTGAAAATGGAGAAATTGTCTCCATTTTGACCGAGTCTGACCCTGTTTCCATGTGCTGATAGGTACAGAACTGGTTAGGACTTTTCGTTATCCCTTCAATTGGCTTTAACCAATGCATGTTGCTCTAGCCAAGGTGCTGGTGGTAGTCTTTGAAGATGGCAGGCATGTTTCCCAGGAAACCCCCACCTTCTGCTCCCTAGTGAGATCTGGCATAAGAATAGAAGGGATGAAGAGCCAATGTTACACTCTGTCAGCTGGGACGGTGCCTTGAGGTACAGGTTATAACCTCTATGAGGTCATTTGTGGCCTCCTTCCTAGCCCAGCTCACAGCACTCATGTACTTTCTATCATTCACACATCATTCATTCTCAATCCACTCCTTTCTTCATGAATAAATAAAACCTGAGTTTGACCTTGGCTTGAAGCCTTTGCTCTGGGTAGTCATCACTGTGGCTGGACTTAGGACCCCTTGCCTCCTCATAACCATAATTATGCCTTAGTGTTTTTATTCTTGCCATGGGTTGCACTAAGTGTGGTAGATCGGAATTAACATGATGGGATTATAATAATTTATTCATGGCATTACAAATATAAACTTTCTGGACTGAGATGAGGAGCAGGAAGGGTTCCTTATACATCAACAACAGGTTTTCCTCTTGAAGTGGCTGCTTTGTAGTAAGAAAACACAATGTTCTCTTGACTTGCCCATCCACTACACCCAGCGTGCTCTTGAATTTTAAAAGATCTTGTCCCCACATGGAACTCCTTTCCCAACCTCTTCTTTTCCAGAATTCCTGATTTGTCTATAACATGTCCTAAGTACATTCTTTTGGCCCAAATTGCTCTTGCTGGCACCTATGCCTTTATATGGTTTTGTGTAGGAAACTGCTATAAAACTGGAAATCTAAGTCAGGCAAATTAAAGGTATCCTTTGTCTGTTCCTCTAGGAAAATGGAAGAATCAGTCAGTATCCATTCGCTGCACACCAGACTGGAAGAGGTTATATAAATTATAGCCCTAATCCTTGTCATGTGTTGCCAAAGCCATATATACTTTATTGTCAAAGAATTGGATCTTGACCTGTTCTGTTATTTTGCTCAAAAATCAGAACATGTATCCTAGCAACTTGATGGACTGAAATAGGAATATTCCCTGAACCCAGAATTTGAGTCCAGCATGAACAATACAGTGAGACTGCCTGCATAATGAAGAATGCAGGAATGCACACACATGCCCTGTGAGAGATGCATACTCTAAAAAAATCCTTATCTTTAAAGATTTGGGATATAGCTCAGCAGCATAAGTGTCTACTAGGCAGGCTCTAGGTTGTAAGTTGGATCCCTGGTACAGCAAGAAAAAGAGACAGAGATGGAGACGCAGAGAAGGAGAGAGAGAGAGAGAGGGAGGGGGAGAGAGAGAGAGAGAGAGAGAGAGAGAGAGAGAGAGAGAGAGAGAGAGAGAGAGAGAGAGAGAGAGAGAGAGAGAGAGAGAGAGAGAGAGAGAGAGAGAGAGAGAGAGAGAGAGAGAGAGAGAGAGAGAGAGAGAGAGAGAGATACTGAGACTGAGAATGAGACTCAGAAGCCTGGGAATGGGTAGAGCCATAGTTCATAAAGAGCAATTGCTTAGCATTTTGAAGGCCCTGGATTAAATCTCCAACATTGAAGGAAGGGGTAGTGGAAAAGAGTAAGGAAAGGACCTGAAAAATATCCTTTTTACTTCCAACTACAATTCAGGGTTTACAAAAACAGAAAAATGAAAGCTAATACAAAGTTGTAAATAGATCAGCTAACCATTGAATGAGCACTACAATGCAGAACCAATATGAAAAGACTGGGAAAGTAGTCCTTATTCTGATTTCTTTGTTTCTTCTCTTTATCTTTTGTTTGTTTAGGCATTTAAGATAGCTTTCTCAGACCACCAGCTGACCACTATGCTAGTGAAAAAGACTTCAGGATGGATGGTCCAGACCACTGGCAGAAACTTACCTAGGAAGGACAGCCCAATATCCAATTGGGAGGTGGCACTGACATAGATCTACTGAAAAGTGTAACCAAGAACTTTCCAGAGAAGGAAGAAAATGGCAATTTCAAAGTCTACATTTAAGGGCAAGGTGAAAAGAAATTAAGTAGAACCAAGGAAGCTGGACCTGGAAGAAAATGTCTCTCCCGGGGGATGCCACTCATGTTGGTGACTCCAGAGATGGGAAGACACATCAGATTTTGGCCTGTGGCACCAATAGGATGAGAAACCCCAGCAAGATGCACCAGAGAAGAAGCATGTCCAAGGGAATATGTAGATGTTCCCAAGAGAGCCCCATGCATGTTGTTCTACAACTCTCAGGTCAAGAGGACCTAGAAAACGTCCACTCAGTGATAGAGAGCCTCAGCCCCATGGAAAATGAACCAAAAGTCCTGTGGTCAGAGAAGCCACAAACCTCAGTATCATCTGATAATTGGCCCACAGTCTGTGTACAATTGAGCAACTGAGGTAGTCCTGAAATTCTACATAACACTTTCTAGTGATGATGTAATAAGACCTACCTCTCTGAACCTGGAAAAAAAGTAGGTGGTGCATCTGAAGGAAAAATAAATACATAATAGAAACTCTTCCTTAGAATGCCTTGGCATTGAATTTATAAGACAAAGACTTTACGTGAATTATCAAGTATACTCGAAGACCTAAAGGAAACCATAGACAAAAAATAAAAGAAACCAGTAGAACGATGTCTCAACAAACACAGAATATCAAAAAGAGAAAGCAACTGTTTAGAAAATGGAAATTAAAATTTTATTAGAAGTGTTCCACATTTGATTAAGCAGGCACAATCAGAAATCAGCAAATATATGGAAGTTAATTTTATAAATAATTTATAGAGATGACAACTGAGAGGATTCAATCAGATAAGTAGAAAGAAAAATGAAGAGTCTAAGAGGCCTGTGAAATACCATCAAGAATATTGGAAGAAGGGACTGGGATGATGGCTCAGTGGAATAAGCACTTCCCTGGCAAGCACAAGGGCCTGAGTTCAATCCCTGGTTCTGCAAAAGAAAAAAGAAAAACAAAAAAAGTATTGTAAGAAATAATGATAAAAAAAAAATACCCAAATTGTTATACCAAGACCATTTGCTTTTTTTATTATCTCCCTTAAAAATGCATTGAATATACAGATACAAAATGGTCCTTCATTTGTATCCCCTCTTTTTTTTTTGTTTAGTTTTAGGATAAATATACAGCTAGTTTCTCTTAATTCACTGAATAGAAAGATTTGTTCTAATACTGTTTGTGGAGAGGACATCATGTTTGCATCTTGTACTATGAATAACCACTACAAAGACAGCAATATGCAATGTATTAATTATTAAAACTGTCCTACTAATCGGCTTTGAAACTCTCATTGCTATTTGTTTCTCAATAAAATTATTTTTAAAAATTCATTGAAATTCCCATTTTGTGTAAAATAACATAATGTAATTATAATTATTATCCTAAAATGTTATGTTTGGTTATTTTTATTTTTAATTTTCCATGCAAAACATTGTTACATGTTATATTCTATGGGACTATTGATAAAGGGATGATATAGGACGTCCAAAGAATATATGGGAAATATTACAACCCCAACATACTCAATGACTGTTACACAGCTTGATTTTTTCAAAACCGAAGTACGAATCCTAAGGAATAGTGAAGGTTAAGACCAAGAAGTATTTACTGAGTTAAAAATAGCTTCTGTCTAAGAGAAAAAGAAGGGACCCTAGAAAATGGGTTGAGCTGGGGCCCCACCTTTTAAGGAAGTTTTATAGAGCAAAATCATGAGGCAGATATAAGGTAGGACAAAACTATGGTCAACAAGTAAGATCACAATTACAATATTGGCAATATTGATCCAATGGAGAAGCAAGTTACATAGCAAGTTTACATGGAAGAAACAAGGACTTTTCCTATAAGGGATGGGTCAGACACTCCTCCTAGTACTCATGCAGGTGTTTGATGCATTTTTAGGCTATAAATTATTATTATTTATTTCTAGGGGAAGTATGTAGTTGTAGTCATTCCATCCTTTTCTTGAAGTCTGACCTTCAATAAATGCACCTCCAACATAGTTGTAGTATATTCTTATCTTTTATACCAACACCCTCCAGAGCTTAGCTCTCTCTAACTGCCTATAATATTTCTGACTAATTGATTTGTCTAAGATAATGACTACTAAAAGTCACCCTAAGCAGTATGTTAAGGTGATAGGCTATCACTTACAGGGCAAATAAAATATGACACTGACTCCTAACACTTAACATTGATTAATGAAAGGGATATCTTTTCCTTGGTCATACTTTATATTTTCAAATGCTGCAATAGCCAAAAAGACTGTAATAATTAGGATTAAGACCTGTGCTGTCACTTCCACACTGGTGTATGGCTTCTAGATATAAACAGTGAGGCTTGGAGAGCAGAGCTAAGAAAGATAACAGAGATAAAAAGAATGCAAATATTTTAGCGCTTGACTCCAAAATCAGTCAGGACAGAAGATACACAGAACCTCTTTGAATGAGCTTTGCCAATTTGCTGAGTTCAGTCATTGATAGAACCCCAAGGATAGGAGCCAAACAATGTGTGTTGTGCTAAAAATAGGGCCACTAAAGAGAAAAACATCTCCATGGTGCCAAGGAAGCAATAGGCCAAGCAAGACTCTGTTACCCATCCTAGCAAATAACACTACTGGTAGAAGGAAAAAGTAGGAGCTGAAATGCTCCTTATACAGCCCCAAAAGTAACCCCTAAAGATCCTTACTTGACCTTGACAAATATGCGTAGATATATTTATTCTCATTACATAGGTCTTACTTTGACTTTGTCTTAAATATCCAGCAGGAAAGCATAACCAAAAAAGACATTAACAAAAATAGAATTCAATGTAGTCTTGGAATTCTTAGCAACAGCCATTAGAAAAGAGGGGGAAATAAAGGGAATAAGAATAGAAAAAGAAGAAGTTAAATTATCACTATTTGCAGATGACATGATACTTTACTTGGAAGACCCCAAAAATTCCACCAAGAAAGTACTAGAACTGATACGGAAATTCAGTAGCATAGCAGGATGCAAAATCATTACTCAAAAGTCAATAGCATTCCTCTATACAGAGAAAAAGCACACTGAAAGGGAAACAATAGAATCAATACCATTTGCAATAGCACCATGGAAAATGAAATACCTTGGGATTCACTTAACCAAGGAAATCAAAGATTTTTACATGGAAAATTACAACACCCTAAGAAGAGATTATAAAGGATTTCAGAAATTGGAAAGATATTCCATGCTCCTGGATAGGAAGAACCAACATCATGAAGATGGTCATACTCCCAAAATTGCTGTACAGATTTAATGCAATCCCTATCACACTGCCAACACCATACCTCCCAGACATAGACAAATCATTCCTAAAATTTATTTGGAACCACAAACGACCAAGAATAGCAAAGGCAATCTTGGCCAATCAAGACAAGGCAGGAGGCATCACAATTCCTGACTTGAAATTATACGACAAAGCCACTGTGATAAAATCAACATGGTATTGGCAACAAAATAGACCTGAGGATCACTGGAATACATTACAAGATGCAGCGGAATCTACAGTCACACTCAGCCATCTGATCTTCAAAAAAGGAGCTATACAAGCTCACTGGAAGAAAGATACTCTATTTAACAAATGGTGCTAGAAAACATGACTTTCTACATGCCGAAAACTAAAACTTGACCCAGCTCTATCACCATGCACTAAGGTAAACTCAAAATGGATTAAAGATTTAAACATCAAAACAGAAACACTCAATCTCCTGGAAGAGAAAGTAGGAAGAACTCTTGAAGACACAGGGGTAGAAAAAGAGCATGAACATATATTCCTATGGGAAGCACTTGAAAGAATCAACAACTGGGATTAACTCTTCTTAAGGAGCCTCTGCATGTCAAAAGAAATTGTCAACAGAGTTTAAATACAACCCACAAATTTTGAAAAAATCCTAACTAATAAGCAATCAGACAGAGGTCTGCTGTCTAGAATATATAAAGAACTAAGATATAACAGGGCCCTCAAATTTAAAGACCCAAATCAGAATTGGGCATCTAAGATGAATACACACTTCTCAGAGGACGAAACTAAAGAAGCGAATAGATATATGAAAAAAAGCTCCACATTGCTAGTCATCCATGAAATGCAAATAAAAATAACACTGAGATACCATCTCACTCCAGAAAGAATGGCTATCATAAGGAAATCAACCAATAACAGATGTTGGAGAGGTTGTGGGGAAAAGGGAACACTTCTCCACTGCTGGTAGGAATGTAGACTGGTACAACTATTGTGGAGGTCAGTGTGAAGACTGGAAAACAGTAGGACTAGAAATCCCATTCAAGCCGGCTATCTCCCTACTGGGAATTTTCCCAGAGGGACTGAAAACACAGTATCATAGTGATATATGTGTACCTATGTTTATATCAGCACAATGTGTGATAGCAAAATCTTGGAAACAATCAAGATGTCCATCACATGAGGAATGGTTGAAAAAGGTGTGGTATTTCTAGATAATGGAGTATTACTCAGCTATTAAGAACGATAAGCTTGAAGCATTTATACTGAAGTGGATGCCACTTGAACATATACTCATAAGTGAAATAAACCAGACACCCATGTGCAAATATGATATAGTCTCCCTAGTATAGGAAGCAAAATGCAGAAATACAAATGGAAATACACAATAACAACTAAAAACAATTGAGTCTGATACGGCATATGCATAGTGAATGGCATATGCTGCAGGATACTAATCAGCTTTTCTTCTGGATGCTTGACAACCTAAGTTCACAGATCAAAATTGGAGAAATAGAAAAGTCTCAAGGCCATCAAACATTTTGGCCCTAGCCTTTTAAGGTTGGCGAAGACTCAGAACATTAGAGAACCTGTACTGCAACATCATGAAACTCAATTGAGCTCCTAATTTTCGGAACAAGGAGATTATGGCGCCACAGAGGAAAGAGATTGATGATCTATAGTGTCCCTGAGGAGAGTCACATGGAGAGAAAACTTTCTCTCATGCTCTCACAGAGAGCAAACTGGTCAAGCATTGGCCGTGACTCATCCACATGGATGACACAGACAAAGGATCTACAGAATAAGGTACAGGACTACAAGATGAACCCTGAGGGGACTTCACTGACCTCATAAGAAACATAAAGTATATGTGTTGGTATATAGGTCTCGCTCTATCTCGGTCTTAACTATCCAGCAGAAAAGTATAAAAATGAAGTATACACCACGGGGTCATAATAATAAGTTGAGTTGTAAATGGCTATCATCGACAACTTCTTCGGATAACTCACTATTGTTGTGGAATGCTGGACTGTGTTGGATTGTATTGTCTAGTTCGGGCACCTAAATTAGTTGAATGACAATGGAATGCTCATGTTTGACAGGTGTAGACAAAGGAAGGAGTATAGAAAGGAAGAATCATGATGTGTGTGTATGGACAATACAGTTGGGATAGATAACATCGTGCTTCTACATAATTCTACAAGAGGCAAGATTTGTACTAATGGTAGTTAGACAGGATATTTTGTTGGCTTCTAGTACTATGGATAACCACTAGGAAAATAACAAAGTAGAAAGTATTAATTATTGAATCTTTGATGTAATTCAGATATAAAAAAATAAGATGCACATACAGCTACACTCTCTTAATTTACTGATAAGAGACATACAGTATAATAATGTCTGTAAGTATAATATCATGTATGCACCTTCAATTGTACCAAAACATTATGAAAACAGTTTGCAATGTATTAATTTATCAAATCCATCTTGTTAAGGTATCTTAAAACTGTCTCATTGATATGTATACTTTAATAAAACAAAAATAAAAATTAAATAATAATAATAATAGAAAGATAGCTAAACAGGATATTAAAAAGGCCTTCAAACACTATACCAGCTGTTATTCTCTAGCCACGCAGGCCCTAAATCAGTCCCTTAGTAGTCCTTTAACGTGTCAGGCACTTGTCTAAGATTCCTACCTGCCTGTATGAGGGGTATGAGGAAAGGTTCAAGTAAGAGACAGAGACAAATTTAGAAATGCATGACAGGGAGTCTAAGAAGTCAATGCTTCAGGGTAGGCAAAACAATGACACTCAGAGTTAGCCACTATTTATTGGGTGCACACAATAATCACAGGAAGTAGCAGATGATGTAGAGTGTGTCAGTGATCTTAAACTGGTGAGAAGATTATCCTAATGAGGACCAGTTTGAATAACTCAGAGGGCAGAGGCGATCATTTGCTAATGTAATCTTCTCCTGCAGCACCACATCACAGACCATTAAGGTGGTCCCTAACCACAATTTGAATTTGTGGTCCCCTACATCACCCCCTTTTGTTTTATAATTGCAGCAATTTAAACAGCATACAGGCTACAATGGCCATCATAGCAACAAATATATTATCAGAAGTTTATGGAAAACTATGTCACCAGCATATGAGCCTCATGTGTTAGCTTCTTTAGTTGTCCCCACATCATGGGTTTTGCAGCCTGCATGTAACTCAGAACTTACAGTGGTGGACTCTCCTCCAAGGTCACCCTCAAGAATGCTCACTGGAGGACCTGGCAGGAACATGCTCTACCATAGGGCTGGGATGATCCTCTCTCTATGGTTTCATGTTCCCAGAAGACAGCCATAATGGTGTTCCATTTTCTGTTAATACACAAGCATACACTCGACCAATATTATTAGCTGCACTGGGCCATCCCACCCTCCTGTTTGGAAGCCCTTTCATGAGACTTGAGCCCCAGGCATGCTCACTGATTTGTCCTTTTGCCAATTTGAAGTTCTGATGGAGGATATATACTGAATTTTAAAAATTTGAGGTAAATATAGCAAGATCTGATTGTGCATGTGAAGGTAATTATATTCCCATGTTTTGTTTCTGTAATTGTTTTAAAATGATTTTTTAAAAACTAGGGCATATATAATCAAAACATGAGCACTACAACAGATAGGCCGGTTGGGAGAAAGAGCCAAGTCTAGAAACTGTAAGGGACTGTAATATCAGTTGTAACCAACTAACTCTTAGACTCCACTATTGATGGAATCTGATATTTTGTCATAAGTCACTCTAGTTTTAACTAAAGATTTTTAAAAAGGTGTTGAGCTTTTGTAGATTTTATTGGTTTTTGTGTCTGGCCAAATAGCTCAGCAGGTTAAAACACCTTCAAGCAGGCGCAGTTGTTGGGGGTTGGATCTCCGGGCCTTTTGTAGATTTTATTGGCTTTCGTTTTGTTTTGTTACCCACATAACAGTGGTTAGTTACCGGTGTAGCTGAAAACTACCATAAGGGGTCAGCAATTGGACCATCTTTTTATATCTAGCTTATTAAAATGGCATTGTTTTATGTATTTTTTGGTTATACTTTTCTGCTAGTTGTTCAAGACCAAGTTAAAGTGAAACCTGTGTTAATCAAAATTAATCTCTTGCTCTCTGTCAAAATCAGTTAAGTCTCCTCAGGCATTTCTTCAGAACAATATATACATCCTCTTTACTCCTTTACCCATGTTAGCTGTTAGAATGGGTCATGGTCTTGCTTGGCCATGGTGCTTTTTATGAAAGCATAGGAGATGTCTCCCTCATGGAGATCCTCATTGATTACACTGCACATTTACTGATTTTCAAGTAATCCTCTGGGTCCAGCAATTCTCTTGGTCAGGAGATTATGACTCAAGAAAGTTGCAGGAGCTCAGAAATGCTTTCATGTCCAGGGTCCTTCTTGACAATAGAGAGTCAGGACCAAAATATTGCCTTTCCTCTTGGCCCAATTCAAGTTTTTTGTTTATCTGGTTTTTTTTTTTTGTATGTTTTGTTTTGTCTTTTGTTTTTACAGTACCAGGAGTTTGCATTTGCCAGGCAGGCAACTTAAACCACTGAGCGATATTCCCATCCTTTGCCCAGTGTTCTTTGTAGTCCTGATCTCTAAACTTTAGTTATTGAACACCTAGAAGAAAAGATCAGCATTGTAATGGAAGCAGTAAGTTTAAGTATTATAATTTTATCTGAATATCAAGCTTTTTAAAAAATTAAAATATAAGGGCTGGCCAAATAGCTCAGCAGATTAAAGCACCTGAAAGCAGGTGCAGGGGTTGGGGGTTGGACCCCAGGGCCTGCCTTGTGATCCCCACACTGGGGTGCACTGAGATGGCACTTTCAACTGGGCATGGTGGCCCATGTCTGTAATCCCAGCTCTTGGGAGGCTGTAAACAGGTGGATCACTATGAGTCTGATCTAGTAGTGAGACCCTGAACAACCTGTACACCATTCCATAAAAAAATAATAAATAGAATGAAATCAAATATAAGCTTAGCATGGTAGCACACACCTGTAATGCCAGAACTCAGGAGCCTGAGGCAATAGAATCATTGCTAGTTTGAGACCAGCTCAAGGCTAGTCTAAACAGCATAGTGAGACCCTGTCTCAAAAACACACACACACATCTTGGATGTCCATTTTTCGATTGGGGATCTTTAAATTCTGGGGCCCCAATGTTTTTTAGTTCTTTATAAATTCTAGATAGAAGACCCTTGTCTGAGTGTTTATTAGTCAAGATTTTTTCCAAATTTTTGGGTTGTCTTTTCACTCTGTTGGTGACTTCTTTTTTCTTTTTTGTAAGCTTAATGTATTTATTGGGAGAAGGAAAGCTATCCAAGAGAAAGACAGAAGGGGGGCCCTGAGCCAGTTGTCCCCTATTGGTGATTTCTTTTGATGTGCAAAATCTTCTCAATAATATGAGGTCCCACTTGTTAATTCCTTCAAGTATTTCCCATGCAGTTTGATTTTTGTTCATGAAATGTATGCCTACACTTATGTCTTCAAGATTTCCTCCTAATTTTTCTTCCAGGAGATCCAGTGTTTCTATTTTAATGTTTAGATCTTTCATCCATTTAACTTTAATTTAGTGCATGGTGAGAGACCAGACCCAGATCGTTTTAATTTTAGGCATGTAGAAAGCCAGTTTTTCCAGGACCATTTGTTAAAGAGGCTATCTTTCTTCCAGTGAATATGTTTGACCCATTTGTCAAAGATAAGATGGCTGAGTGTGCTTGCAGTTGTATTTGTATCTTATAAAGCTATCCAGCAGAGAAGTGCAACCATGAGGTATAAAAAGTAAAGCTATACGAATATGCTGAGCTGCAAAAGATGCAAGTCAACAACTTTGGACAATTGCTAGTTGTGCTGAAAACTCACTACTATTATAGACTACTGGATTATATTGGGTTATTTTGCTGAATCCAAGTACTTACAATCTTTGGTCTGGCATCAAGTATGAAAAATTTCATTAAAGATTTCTCCAAATACAGCTTCTGCAACAGAATACCTAACATTGACAAAACAAAACAAAAAAGGAGGGATATAAATAAAGGATTGTTTTGTTTGAAATATATATATATATACATATACATATGTATATATATGACAGGATAGATATACAGCTACTTTCTTTTGCTTCATTGAGAAGAAAGATTTGTACTAATATTGTTTAGATAAAATAATATGTCTGCATCCTGTCCTCTGAATAACCAACACAAAGACAAAAATATGCAATGTATTAATTATTATAACTATTCTACAAACATGCTTTGAAACTGTTTCATTGCTATTTTATCTTTTTTTCTCATTAAAATGAAGAAAAACACAGAGATACAAAAATATATAGACAGGGGACTATTATTTTTATCAGTTATGGTTGTTTTAGTAGTTGAAACTCTACAGAATGTTAGTAGACAATAGCTATATAAATTTTACAGAGAAAATTTGAGATCAATAGCCACATATAGTCTGTCAGCATCAAAATATAACGTTATTTTTGCAATGCACTTAAATATCTACCTTAATATACGACAGAATGATACTTTATATATACATACATATGTACATACAATATAGATTTTTTAAAGTATTTGACTGGTGACTTTATGTTGCCTTAACATGTACCTACTATCACTATAGCTGGAGCAGAAAAGAAAGGCAGATATCTAAGTCTAAAAGAGAAACATTCACCATAAACAATTCCAGTTTCATATCTTATGAGATCTGAACACCCAGAAGTCATGAATATATTTAATATACCATGCGATTAGCAATAATAAACATCATATCTATATAGAAATATTTCTCTTAATTTAGTTTTGTATCAATAGTAAATATAGCTATATAGAAATATTTGTCTTAATTTAGTTTTTATCAATAATAAACATCATAGCTATATAGAAATATTTGTCTCTTAATTTAGTTTTGTATCAGGAGCATCTTTTAATGAAATTTTTGTGTTTTACCCAAAGAAAGCTTAGCCTTTTGATGATGACTAGCATAAACATTACAATATTATGCTTAGCAATGCTTATTGGGATGTGTCTACCATAAGGCTATGGAAATAAATGGGGCACTATTCATGAACAATGAATGGAATAAAATATTTCTAGAATGGGCTGGAGAGATAGCACAATGGCTTAAGCACCAGCCTGACAAGCTCAAGGACAATGCCGGCCCTGGAACCCCACGTGTGCCAGGCATGGTGGCATACATCTATAATCCCAGTGCTAAGGAGATAAGAGGATCAATATGAGTCCAAAATTAAATAAATAAATAAAATATCTTTTTAAAAAAGATATTTTCAGGAAGCTGCTCTTTTATTCACCAAGGGGAGTACTGTCCAACAGTTTTCCTAAGCCTACTTATTTTATCAAATTTTGGTAACCTATGAGAATCAGATTATACACATACAACAAAAGGCATTACATTTGTAAGATCAGTCTTGACATCATTTTGATCAGCTGGCAACATGGCAGAAGCACTTCCTTAGTTCTAAAACATCCAGACAAATCAGACAAATATTTTGGAAACACAAAAAGAAGAAAAACATGTTGAGCTCAAAACCAAACAACTGTAAGTATGAGAACAAGTTACATACTGGAAAGTCAGACAAATGCACATAATATTTACAAAATCAGAGTGCAAAAAAAGAAAAAATAAAATCAGAGTTCACTCATGTATTTGATCAACTTGAATTGTAATAATTTTGCATATTTTAAGGGTGTAACTATAAATAGACTACTCAAAACTTTTGTAGGTCAACTAATAGAAATATCTTCCAATAAAAATTAAAAAGAATAAGAACCTCTTACTCATAATCAATGTTTTTATTTTGTTTTAAGAATTTTGGCAACTCCATGCCTCTTTTTTCATTTAGCTTCTGGCTCAATCACCTTTATACCTTCTGTCATCTACTTAGGCCTTCTTTTTATTCCAGCAGCATTTGTAGAATCCCCTAAGACTTAACATACTTTGAGTTAGCATTAAACATTTATAACATTTGCTTTTTATATCTTGACAAATTTTAAGATTTATTTGTGGTCTTCACCACTTTAAAGACTTCTTTGTAATTTTTGCCTTTATTTTTAAAGGCCAGTGGAACCATGAAAATTTTGGCCACTTTCGAATGAGGGAATCTGTCTATGGATTTCTGCCTGCCTAGCTGGCACTACAAGGATGCACTACCATGCCCAACATTGCAAGAGAAATCAGAGCAGCGGAAGTGTCTTCTCTACTACATGGTTTTGCCACTGGCCCACCAGCATTGTAACCATTAGACAATAGGAGTGGCAGCTAGGTGCACAAGGGAGGGCAAGGCACTAGGGAGACAGGAACTGTGGGGCTGCAAAAAAGGCACAGCCACCAAAGGCCCTGAGCAGCCCATACTAGGGCATGCAGCCAGTGGTCAGCCCACACTTCCAGCCACAACTGACTTGACATTTTCACAAAGCAGGTTTTTGGGCTTGTTGCACCTCCCCCAGCAGCTCAAATTCACAACCTTAGCATTGCTAGCCCCTTAAATTGCTGGAGGTACAAGCCACGGAGTTTTTCTCTCAGTCTCATCCAACTCTGGGGCTCTTTTAGGAGCCAGAGGTGCAGGGGGTGGTTCTTTTTTTTCTTTACATTTTTCTCCCTTGCCTTCCTCTGAAAAAGGGACTGCTCAGAGACTAGTATTTACTGGACCTCAACACACTTCACTAGGACGCAAATTGAAAATATCAGGGACTGGGAGATGGCTCAGTAGAATAAGTGCTTACCTGGCAAGCCCAAGGGCATGAGTTCAATCCCCAGTTTCACAGAAAAAAAAAAAAGAGAAAATATCTCAGAAGAAATAGTTTCTCCTCTACTGTGAGCTCTCTTTGATTTCTTTTTTCTCCCACGTTACCCCAATTTTCATATTTGAGCTTCCTACTTGTAGAAAACATAGATTATATTTAATAATATCTTGCAACACTTTTGTCACTTGGCAGATTGACCCAAACTACAGCCTGCTTCAACAACATACACAACAACTGTATGTATCTTTGTTCTTCTGCTAACAAATTCTGCCCCATTATCTCATCTCACTGGAAACTTTATGCAGCACCAAGTATCTTTTCACTTTCACAGGGACCTCTCATAATTCATCCCATGGAGTCTTCACTCCATCTCTCACAAATGCTTGTTTGCACTCAGATGGATCTTCCCTCTCAGACACAATTAGGATTCCCCATTCAGGTGCCAAATTTCAGAGACCTGGCATGAGGGTGATAGTGAAAGGATGAAAAAAAGACAGAGACAAATTTAGTGAGACATGACATAGGGGCTGAGAGATCAATACCTCAGGTCAGACAAAGACAATGATGCTCTGATCTAGCCTCTATTTATTGGGTGCACACAGTAATCAGAGGAAGTATCAGATGATTTAGAGGATGGCAGTGATCTTAAACTAATGAGGATCTTCTGTTGAAGAAGATCAGTTTAGATAACTCAGAGGGCAGATGACCTCCTTTACTAATGATAATCTGTCTTGCAGCATCCCAGCCTCACAGACCATTAAGGCCACCATTGAGGCTTCTAGGCCCTAGCTTCAATTTATAATTTGCAGTACCCCATATTAACCTATAGTCCAAAAATCTAAACTCCAATTTCCACTAGTTTCTCCCAAATATGTCTGTCATCTGGCCATAGTGTATTTTCACAGTTATTTTAATATACATTAAAGTATTTTTCAGGTTAAAATTTGTCTTCTTTTATGTAAGTCTGTGTGTAAAATAAAAATGTCAAATAAATGTTAGTCATTAAACATCATTACTTTTGTGATACAAACTAACTTTCAGTTATCTGTTTCAGACTTGACATTTTTTATCTAGATCAGTCACTACAAAATCTCCAATCTGCAAAGTAGCGGCCAAATTCCAGGTTTTAAACCCTTTAATAAGAGTTTCAGGGGGCCAGGGAGATGCCTCAGTGGAATAAGCGCTTCCCTGGCAAGCACAAGGGCCTGAGTACAATCCCTGGTTCTGCCAAAAAAAAAAAAAAAGAGTTTCAGGATACAATATTCTCATGTAACACAGACAACTTTGATTTATTCCTTGACAATTATTATAAATAAAATAGAAATTAGTTTTCTTATTAATGAAATAGGGAAAAGACATTCCAGTTCTACTACACTCCAGTTATTGTACTTGTGTAAACAATGTAAGATAGCTGGGAATGGAGTTGCATGCCTATCATGTCAGCAGATTGGAGGCTGAGGCAAGAGAGCTGTTGGAAGTTCAAGACCAGCGTGGGTACAAACTGAGCTCAAGATTAGCCTGGACTGCATAGTCAGGCCTTGTCTCAAAAACACAAGGAAAAAAATTAAGACAGATAATGGTTAATATTAAAGATACTTTTAATTTTGGTTCCCATCTTGTTGAACATATTAATAAAATTTTATTTTCAAGGCTTCTCTAGTTCTTAATCAAACTAATGCTTGCCTGTTCTATTATTAAAGCAAAATTCTACATGTATGTTTTATATAGGCAGTAATTCTACAGCCCTCAAATATTTATAGCAATAAGTATAAATCACATCCAATCTATCAAGTCTCTTAGTAGAAGTGACTACTAATGATCACTTTTTTGTGCAGTACTGGGGATTGAATTCACATGATCATTATAATTGTCATAACTGCACTCCATCTCAGCAGGCCTAACAGAAAGGAGTCCTGATAATGAATGAAAACAAGAGACAATAAAAAAAAGCCTCATAGGATGGTCTTCCTACAATGCTCTATATAGTTAAATTTCTAAATTTCTGTGCGAAATATGTAAGTTTATTCATTTCTTAATTTATTTTATTTTTTATTCACATTCTGTAGGGATTTAAAGTTTAACATTAATACTTGATGGAAAATACCTGTTCTGCGTTATGTCTAAGATGTTTGAAATTCAGACAGATAGTGAGGCTAAGTTCCACTCTCTATGTTATAGGGAAATAATAACATTAACCTTCTCTTCTGGAGGGTTAACAACTTAAGTTTGCAGCCTAGAAATTAGAGGAAAAAGGGCTGTAAGCACAGCCAGCAATTTGGCCCTAACCTTTCAAGGTAGGTGAGGACTCAGAACATAAGTGAACCTGTACTGTAATATCCTGTAACTCAATGGTGTCCCAAGTGTTCTGATCAAGGAGATTATGGGACCACAGAGGAAAGTGACTGATGATGTAGAGAGTGCCAAAGGACAGTCACCTAGAGAGAAAACATTCTCTCAGCCTTTCACAGAGAGCAAATTGGTTAAGCAATGGCCATGACTCATTCACATAGCTGACACTGACAAAGGATCTACAGAGTGAGGTACAGGGATTCAGGATAAATCCTGAGGGGATTTGACTGACATTGTCACATACAAAAGTTACATTTCTTGTTACATAAGTCTTGCTTTATCTTGGTCTTAACCATTCAGCAGAAAAGTATAAAAACAAGGTATAAAAAGTAAAAGGCTCAAGTCAACAACTTCTGACATTGCCAGTCCTGTGGACAACCCACTACTATTATGGACTACTGGACTATATTGGATTATTTTGCTGAATTCATGCACCTACAATATGTAAATGGCAATGGAATGCCTATATCTGACAGAAGTAAACAAAAAAGGGGATACAAATGAAGGACCATTTTGTATCTATATATACAAAATAGTTATGATATATGTACAGCTATTTTCTCTTAATCCAATGAGAAGAAAGATTTGTACTAATAGTGTTTGGACAGGATATCATGTCTGCATCTTGTACTATGAATAACCACTATGAAGACAACAATATGCAATGTATTAATTATTGAAACTGTCCTACTAATCAGTTTTGAAACAGTCTTATTAATACATGTTTCTCAATAAAATTAATAAAAAATGAAAATAGCATCATGTAATGCAGCAAAACAACAAATAAATAAATAAAATAAAAAAGAAAGGAGCCCTGCGACAGGCCACCAGCAGGACCTAGCAGTCCACTTGGACAGAGCTCAGCAGGAAGGAGCAGAATACAGCAACTAGATCCAAGCCAGGTCCACCAATCAATTTCAAATTCAGTAGATATAAACCCATTGAGCTGAGCCATACTGCTGGGCCCAGCCTAGCCTAGACTGAGGGCTAGACCTACAGGAGCATCCTCATGACACAGAGGTGGCACTAAGTATCTGGGGTGAACTACTCTGCCTGGAACACTATAAGTGAATAAAAGGGAGATGCCCAGATAGAACTAAAAGGAACTAATTTATAAACAAATTCCAAATTTAAGATTTGCATTGTTATACAGCTATAATGTTTGCTCTAATGGTCTAAAGTACAAACCCACTAGTTACAAAGATTGTCAATTTCTAAATATCAAGAGCTTTATTAGTATTGCTAATTATACAACAGTAAACAAGAAATCTTATCCACCTTAACCACATGTTCTCCCTTGGGCAATAATATAGAGAGGTGCTTATGTAACAACCTCACCAAAGCCCTACACTGAAGGACAGAGAACACTGCCAAATGGAAATGAATATGTCATTCTCAATCAATAGAGATGGCAAAACCTTGCTACAAACACAAAAAAGACCAACTATCTCTGACACATGAGAGATACCTAAAGAACAGACTTTACAGAAAGGTGCTGATTACAGTGATACAGCTGCCTACTATCAAACTTTCACAATATGCTATCATAGAAATCAAAATAAGAGTTCTCTTTGAAACAGAAAATGACAAAGAAGGAGAAAATGGCAATTTCAGGCTCTGAGCCCACCCAGGAGACATCAGCATAGAAGAAATTAAAGTTACACACCTGAAAATATGGAAATAATAGTATCTGAAATAAACAAACAACTTCAAAATGGTATAGAAGAAATCAGATCAGAAATAACCTCACAGGGGCCATGGAGATGTCTCAGTGGAATGAGTGCTTCCCTGGCAAGTACAAGGGCTTGGGATCAATCCCTGGTTCTGCCAAAAAAAAAAAAAAAAAAAAAAGAAAGAAAGAAGGAACCTTATAGTTTCAAAACAAATGATAATTGTAATGAATTACTAATTGTTTCTGAAGAAGACACTGACAAAAAATAAAGAATAAAAAGATTATGGAAACCTTGAATAGTAATAAAAGAAAGGAACAGAATGCATGAAGCAGACTCAAAGTAATATACAAGAATTTTAAAATTCCACCAGAAGTTGGCAAACCTTTTTCAATGAAAGTGAAGATAGACTTTCAGAGCTTGAAGAAACCATTGCAGCTAGTGAAAAGGTAAGGAAAGATCTCTTAAGAACAACCAGGATCCAGGAAATAATAATCCAACAGCTGCAAGATGATGTAAAGATGAACAACATAAGACTAATAGGCATCAATGAGAAAGAAGGAGGCAACAAAAATGATATTAAAAGAATATGGGCAGAAGTAATAGCAGAAAACTTCACAAATATGCAGAAAAAAATCTGACATTCAGGTAACCAAGGCATATAGAACTCTAAATAATATCAACCTAATTAGAACTACACAAAGACATACAATAATCAAGATCCCAAAAATTCAGCATAAGAATGACATATGAAAAGTCACTAGAGAAAAGGAACCGATCACACTAAAAAGAAAACCCATCATAATAACAGCAAATTTCTCCTTACAAAGTATCAACTCAAGAAGAGCATGGAGCACAGCACTTCAAGTTTTACAAGAAAATAAATTCAACCCACATTGACATAGCATGCAAAGCTCTCTTTCAAGTTTAATGGAGAAGTAAAATACTTCCATGACAAAGAACAGCTAAAGGAATTCATGATTACCAACACAGCCCTACACAGAGTACTAAAAGATATTCTAGACAGTGATCAAAATGCCCACAATTCCAAGAATGAAAACAGAAGCAACTCAAACATGGCAAACAATTAAACACGGGAGAAAAGTAGGAAACCAAGAGCAGGAAAATAACATGAAAAACATAAGTCAATACATATCAGTTATAATCACCAATGTAAATGGACTTAATCACCAGTTAAAAGAAGTAGTGGGAAGAGTGGATCAAGATACAAAATCTAGGGGCCAGGGAAATAACTCAGTAAAATAAGTGCAGAACTGCAAGGGCAAGAGCTTGAGTTAAATCCCCAGTTCCACCAAAAAAAGATACAAAATCTAGGGCCAGGGAAAAAGACTTACAAACTGCTGTACAGGGTTTCAGGATAAGTCCTAAGGGGATTTGACTGACCTTGTGAGATACAAAAGTTATATTTTTGTTATAGAGTTCTTGCTTTATCTTGGTCTTAACCATCCACCAGATATGCATAAAGTTGAGGTATAAAAAGTAAAGCCATATTAATATGGTGAACGTAAAAGGCTTAAGTCAACAACTTCTGACACTGACAGTCTTGCAGATAAACCACTACTATTATAGACTACTGGACTATATACGATTACTCTGCTGAATTCATGCACCTACAACATATGAATGGCAATGGAATACACATCTCTGACAAAAGTAAACAAAAAAGGGGCTATAAATAAACCATTTTGTAGTATATATATATATATATATATATATATATATATATATATATATATATATATATATATATATACAAAACAGCATAGAATTTCTCTCAGTTTAATAAGAAAGTTTGGAACTAATAGTGTTTACACAATATATCATGTCTGCATCTTGTACTAGGAATAACTACTACAAAGACAACAATATGCAATGTATTAATTATTGTAACTGTACTACTAACCTCTTTTGAAACTATCTCATTGTTACTTCTTTCTCAGTAAAATTGTTAAAATATAAAAAAATTTAGGGCTGGGGAGATAAATCAGTAGAATAAGTGCTTGCGTGGTGAGCACGGGGTCCTAAGTTCAATCCCTGGTACTGCAAGGAAAAAAGAATATAAAATCTAACAATATTCAATATGCAATAAACACATTTAGCCTCTAAAGAAATGCATATGCTGAAACTGGAAGGGTGGCAAATAATACTATATGCTCTAAGACCTCAGGAAAAAGAAAACACGGGTAGCAATCCTGTTCACAGACAATGTGAACTTAAAACCAAGAATGATCAAATGAGATAAGGAAGGTAACTATATACTGGTTAGGGGAAAAGTTAAGTAGAGATTACAGTTATAAATATGTATGCACCGAATATGAGAGCACCCAACTATATAAGACAGATTATAAGGGACATTAAAAATAGAATAACCAATATCACTATCTTAGCAGGTGATCTTAACAACCCTTATCTCTAAACAACAGGTCAAGCAGACAAAATTTAGCAAACAAGTAGCAGAACTGAACCAAACCATGGAAAAAATGGACTTAGTGGTCATATACAGTGTTCCCAAGCAACAATACCTGAATACACATTCCTTTCTGATGCATATGGGATGTTTTCTAACATAGACCACATACTAGTCCATATATCATGCTTAAGTATATGCAAGAAAACAGAAATTATCCCATGCACTCACAGTGCAATAAATCTGGAAATAAAAGACAAAGGAAACCACAAAAATACCATAAACATATGGAAATTTAATAACACCCTCCTCAGCAACTCAAGGGTTGCATATTAAATTAAACAAGAAATTAAGCAAGATCTATAGCCTGGGGAGATGGATCAGTAATAAAATCTTCCTTGGCAATCTCAAGGTCCTGAGTTCAATCCTCAGTATAGCAAAAAACTATATATATATATATATATATGATAAGTCAAACACAACTTACTGGAATTTGTAGGATGCAATGAAAGCAATTCTCAGAGGGAAATTTATAGAGGTGAACTAACACATTAGAAAAACAACAAGAACGAATAATCACACTATTGCTACACCTCAGACTTCTAGGGAAAGAAGAGCAAACCAAGCCCAAAACCCAAAGATGAAAGTATAGATATCAGAGCAAAAATTAATGCAATTCAGGAAAAGAAGACAATACAAAGAATTAAAGAATCAATAATCTATTTCTTTAAATGAACTCTGAAAAAAAAGCGATAAAAAAGCATTATAGAAAACTCCAAGGTATTCCTTGCTCCTGGATATGAAAAATCAACGTTGTGAAAATGGCCATACTTCCAAAATTGTTATACACATTTAATGCAATCCCAAACAAAATACCATGAATGTACCTCACAGAGATGGAGAAAACATTCTTAAACTTAATTTAAGAAGAAAAGACCTAGAACAATAAAACCAATTTTGGGCAACAAAAGGCAAGGCATGAGGAATTACAGTTCCTATTATTATTTTTTTACATTCTTTATTTGGATTAAGGAAATTTATATCTATTTTTATAGTTCTTGCTCCTAAAACACAAAAGTAAACTGGTGCATATTATGTAATATAAAAATGCATAATAACTGCTATTTCTACATCTATATATCTTTCTTTTTTAACCGGCAGATGTGATAAAATGGTTTTCTAATATTTAACTGACCTCATATTCCTGAAATAAACTGTCTGCTAAACTTAAATTTCATCAATTCTGGAAAATTGCTAACCTAATCTCTTCATACATTGTCTCTATACTGTTTTTTTTCTATTTTCCTTCTGCAACAGTAATTACTTCTACAGTGAACTGTTACGATTTCTAGATATATACCTTTATTTGTCTTATTCTTTATTCTGAGTACTTTGTGCTGACTTCATTACTAGTTTATGTATCAGCTTCATCTCATGTCCATTTTCTCTTTTTACTGTTTTCTTTTTTAATTCATTTTATTGAGAAAGAAATACCAATGAGACAGTTTCCAAACAGGTTAGTAGGACAGTTTCAGTAATTAATACATTGCATGTTGTTGTATTCATATTAGTTATTCATAGTACAAGATGTAGATATTACAGCTTGTCCAAACACTATTAGTACAAATCTTTCTTCTCATTGAGTAAAGAGAAAGTAGCTGTATATCGATCCTATTTTGCATATACAAATTTATTTTTTTCACTAAAAAATGGTCCTTCATTTGTACCACCATTTTTGTTTACTCTTGTCCGAGATGGGTATTCTATTGCCATTCAAATATTGTAGGTGCATAAATTCAGCAAAATAATCCAATATAGTCCAGTACTCCATAATACTACTGGGTTATCCGAAGAACTGGCAAAATCAGAAGATGTTCACTTGAGCATTTTATAGCTCAGCCCATTAATATGGCTTTACTTTTTCTACTTCATGTTTATACTTTTCTGCTAGATGGTTAAGACCAAGATAAAGCAAGACCTGTGTAACAAAAATTATAACTTTTGTCTCTGACTAGGTCAGTCAAATCCCCTCAGGATTTATCCTGAATCCCTGTACCTCACTCTGTAGATCCTTTGTCAGTGTCAGGCATGTGGACGAGTCACTGCCATTGCCTGACCAATTTGCTCTCTGTGAAAGCCTGAGAGAATGTTTTCTCTCCATGTGACTCTCCTTTGGCACACTCTATATCGTTGATCACATTCCTCTGTGGCCCCATAATCTCCTTGATCAGAAAATTTGGGATACCACTGAATTACAGGATATTACAGTACAGATTCATTAATGTCCTGAATCTTCAGTGACCTTGTAAGCTAGAGCCAAAATGTTGGCTGTGCTTACAGCCCTCCTTTTTCTCTAATTTTTGGTCCGCAAGCTTAAGTTGTTAACTCTTCAGAAGACGAGCTTAATGATATTATTATAATGATACCATTATTATGATATTGTATAATGATATAATTTACCCCACAACATAGGCAGTTGAGCTTAACATCACTATTTGTCTGAATATCAAATGCCTTACACATAACATGGTACAGGTATTATTCAACAATCGTTGCTAAACTTTAAATCCCTATAGAATGGGGAAGAAAGTAAAATAAATAAAATAACATTTTTACACAGAAACTTAAAAATCTAATCAGATGCAATGCAGTCCTCACATTTTTTTTTCTTATCTCTTGTTTTCTTTGGCTACCTTTTAAAAAACAAATACTTACTTGAGAGAGAGTATAGCAGTAATTGATATGACATTAGAAGCAGTACACTTTTAGAAGACCCAGAATGGCAGGCATTGCAAGCGTGGCACTACTATTACACATTGATATCCTCGATGTAGGTGCTTAGGTCACAGGTATCAGTCATGGTGAGAATCCTACTAATTAAATGCTAGTTTCAAAAACCTTATGGAGATTCTGAGGACCATTGCCTTAACCATCTCATGTATACAAATGTATGGCTTTTGCCCCTGCCATGTTTCCTAGCTTTTCTCCTTGCCCTCTGTTCGTTGTTTAATTCTTAAGTTCTCTCTTTCCATTTAGTTGTGTTATACCTTTAAATTTTTACTTCTTCTTTTGAGTTCTTATGCTAGGGAGACTATACAATATTTACACATGTGGATCTGGTTTATTTCTCTTGTGAGTGAATGTTCAAGTTGCATTCACTTATCCATGAAGGCTTCAAGTTTATCATTCTTTATAGTTGAGTAATATTCCATTGTATAAAAACAACACAGCTTTTTCATTCATTCCTCAGGGGACAGGCATTTTTGGTTGTTTCCAAGATTTGGCTATCACAAATAGTGCTGCTATAAATGTAGGTGTACATATATCAGTATGAAATGATTTTTATACTTCTGGGAAAATTCACAGTAGGAGGATAGCTGGATTGAATGGAATTTCCAATCTGTTTTTTTTTTTTTTATTAGAACAAAGCTTTTTATTCATTGAATTAAAAGAATGTAGCTGTATATATATCCTAACAATTCTGGATATACAGATACAAATTAGTGATTCATTTGTATCCCCTTTTATGTTTCGTTTTGTCAGAAAATGGTATTCTATTGTCATTTAAATATTACAGGTATGTGAATTTAGCAAAATATTCCAATATAATCCAGTAGTTCATAATAGTAATGGATAATCCTTAGGACTGGCAATGTCAGAAGTTGTTGCCAGTCTTAGTTTTTTAAGGAGTCTCCACGTTGATTTCCATAATGGTTGTACCAGTCTACAGTCCTACCAGAAGTGGAGAAGGGATCCTTTTTCCTTGTAATCTCTCCAATACTTTTTGTTGGTTGATTTCATTGACAGCCATTCTTTCTGGGGTGATATGGTATATCAGTGTTGTTTTAATTTGCATTTCATGAATGGCTAATGTTGTGGAGCATTTTGTCAGGTATTGATTTACTTCTACAATTTCTTCCTCTGAGAACTATGTGTTCATCTCGGATGCCCATTTCTGTATTGGGTCTTCAAATTATGGGGTTGTAATGTGTGAGTTTACAGCTATGAATTCCCCTCTAAGAACTGTTTTTCATTGCATCCCATAAATTCCAATAAATTTTGTCTCTATCTTTATTGAATTGTAGATATTGTTTAATTTATTGTTGAATTTCATCTGTGACCCCATTGCTTGCTGAGGAGGGTGTTGTTTAATTTCTATATATTTATGGAGTTTTTGTGGTTTCTTTTGTCATTTATTTCTGGATACATTGCACTGTGGTCAGATAATATGCATGGAATATTTTCTGTTTTCTTATATATACTTAAGCATGACCTATGGACTAGTATGTGCTCTATTTTAGAAAATGTCCCATGTGTAGCTAAAAAAATGTATATTCAGCTGTGGTTTTTTGGAACACTCTATATATGTCCGCTAGTCCCTTTGTTTCTAGATCTGGTTCACTTCTGCTACTTCTTGCAATTTTTTTGTCTGCTTAACATATCTTTTTGGGATAAGGGGGCATTAAGGTTTCCTGTTAAGATTTTGGTATTGGATATTAGATTTCCCATGTAAATTAAGATTTATCTTATATAGTTTGGTGCTCCTGTGTTTGGTGAGTACATATTTATGAGTGTTACCTCTTCCTCTTGAATTTTTCTTTATTTTGTTTGTGCATTCTTGGTTTGAAGTTGAGACTGTAAACAAGCAGGATTGCTACTCCCACTTTTTTCTGAAGTGCTGGGAATTGTAGTATTTTCCATCCTTTGACTTTCAGCCTATGAATTATTAGTTAAGTGTGTTTCTTGTATACAGCATATTTTTGGATTTTGCTTCCTAATCCATTCCGCCAGTCTATTTCTTTCAATTGATGGATTGAGTCCATTGATTGTTATAATTGAGATGTGGTGAATTGTGATTGACATGTTATTTACATGTTGTTGTTTACTCCTTTTTCTCCTGTGTTTAACTGTTTGCCCTATTTGGTGCCTTCTTTCCATTCTCATTCATGGAGTTCTGGTCATTTTGATCCCCCTCTAGCATATCTTTTAGTAGTTTGTGTAGGGTTGGCTTTGTCATCATGAAATGCTTATTTCTTCTTTGTCATGGAATTATTGCATTCCCCTTCATCAAACTAGAAAGAGTTTTTCAGGGTACAGTGGTCTGGGCTGGAATTTTTTTCATAGATGATTTGAAGTACTCTGCTCCATGCTCTTCTTGACTTCATGCTTTGTGAAGAGTAGTCTGCTGTTATTCTGAAGGGATTTCCTTTAAGAATGATCTGATTCTTTTCTCTAGTGGCTTTCAGTATATCATTGTAGTGCTGTAATTCTGGGATCTAGACTATTGCATTTCTGTGTGGATTTTTAATTGGGTTGGTGTTATTTGTAGTTCTGAATGCTTTGGTTATCTGAATGTCAGATTCTTTCCCCATATTTGGGAGGTTTTCTGCTATCACTTCTGCTGATATTCCTTTTACATCATTTGTATTGACTCCATCTTTCTCACTGATGCCTATGCGTATCACATTGTTCATCTTGGTATCATCTTGTATGTTCTGGATTATTTTTTCTTCCCTTTTAAGAGATCTTTTCTTACCTTTTTGCTGGCTGGATCAGCGTCTTCATGATCTGAAACTCTAACTTCACTTTCATTCAAACGGTTTTGCCAGCTTGTGATTGAGATTCTAAGTTCCTCTATATCTCTTTGACTCTGCTTCATGCAGTCTATTTCTTTCCTATATTGCTCATTCAAGACTTCCATTGTTTTTCTGTTCTCCTCTTATTTTTTATCAATGTCTTCATTAGAAGCAGTTATTAATTCATTCACTATAGTTATCCTTTTTTACTGTAAATATCATTTCTTATCTAATTTCCTCCATATGTTTCTGCAGTTGATTCTGTACTTTAGATGCTATTAATTCAGATTTTTTTCATTTCAGAGGTTATTTTGAATCTGAGTTCCTCTATACCTTTCTGCAGTTGTTTCCTTTCATCAGTCACTATTAATTCAGAGTTTTCAGCTGTGCGATTTCCAATTTCTTATGTGCTCATGTCTCTTGCATTTGTTCTGGGTGGTCTCGGGTCCTGAGATTGCATTTTGTTCCTTCTCTTTGTCATTTTGTATAGCACTGTCCTCTGACCTTTAGTATAGAGCTTTGGTGCAGTTACAATCTTAGCACCCACCAAAATTCTTACTTAAGAGAGATGATGTGGTTATGGCAGTTATAGTTTTGTATTAACAAAATTATAATTAGGATCACTGATAATAGGTAGTGATATTTAGCAATTGACATACTTTGGTAACTAATGAGTTTGTATTTTAAACAGTAAGGGCAAGCATTGCTAAATTGGGATATTAAACTGGGAATTTGTATTTATGTTAGATCCCCTAAGTTCTGTCTGATCACCTCCTCTTGATGTACCTGAGGTCTTCCAGGCAGACTAATTCACCCTGGTTATGTTTTTTCCCCTTTCTCAGTGAAATGAGAAAGAGGGAGGATGCTTTCACAGATCTGGGTCCAGCAAAGTGTCTCAGCTTACTGGGTCTGGATCTACAAAGTTTGAACTCATTCTTATGTGGCTGGCTTAAATCTGGCTACTGTGCTCAGTTTCTTTGTGCTGCATCCTGTGGAAGTCAACCCACTGTGACCCTCTTGCAAGACGTTCTGCACCTGGATTTTCTGGGTGGTTCTGGACCCTAGCCTCTCTGCACAGACTTCACCTTGAGTTTCACACCAGGCATGGATGCTGAGCTTGAGCTGGGTCTCTACAATTCCTGACTTGAAATTATACTACAAACAACTGCAATAAAAGCAGCATGATACTTGAAAAAAAAAAAAAACCGGACCTGAGAATCAATGGAACAGAATAGAAGATGCAAATACACCTACAAACACACTCAGCCATCTTATCTTTGAGAAAAGTGTCAAACATGTTCACTTGAAGATAGACAGCCTCTTTAACAAATGATGCTGGATAATATGATTCTCTACATGCTGAAAACTAAAATTAGACCCAGGTCTACCACCATGCACTAAACTAATATCAAAATAGATTAAAGATAAATACATTGAAATAGAAGCACTAAGTCACCTAGAAGAGAAAGTAGGTGGAAATCTTGAAGACTTAGGAGTAGTCAGACTGCTCATCAACAAAAACCAAAATGCATGTGAAATATTAAGAATCAGTGATATCTCATCTCATTGAGAAGTTTCTTCACATGAAAAGAAATAAACAGAGAATGAAAAGGCAACCCATAAATTGGGAAAAAATGTAAGCAGGAATCACTCAGAAAAAGGATGAATACACACATCTCAGAAGAAGAATACAGGTTCTCTGGTCCTGCCCACTGCTCCAAACCCAGCACAGCCCACCTGGTAAGTGAGAACTTCCAGGCCCGCCACATGAAACAAACCTTTCCCAGCGTTCTTGCTTCGTGCCCTGCAGCTCCAGACCCAGCACACCTCGCCCTGTGAATGCGAACATCCACCACCTTTCAGGAGCCCTGCAGACCCGCCAAAGCCCAGGTCTGGTCAGTATCTGAGAGAGCTTCTGTGCTCTCCTGACTCCCTTACACCAGCATACCCAGCCCAGGCCTGGCATGCAAGCCTGGAGTGAAACTCTGCAGCTGAAGTCCGTGCAGTGAGACTAGGGTCAAAACCACGCAGCTAATCCAGGAGCAGAGCATCATGACAAAGGGGCAACAACAGGCTCACCTCCAAGGACAGCAACAGGAAGGAGCTTAGCATAGCAGCCAGACCCAAGCCAGGCACAACTACATGAAAAGAAATTGGTATATCAATACCTGAATTTCATAAGGTGCTAAGGTTAGAACTGCACCAAAACTGTACACCAAAGGTGAGAGGGCAGAGCTATAAGACATGATAAAAACAAGGAGCCAAATGCAATCTCAGGCCTCAAGCCCACCCGGAATAGGTGGAGAGGACGCTAGCTCAGCTGAAATGAATTAATAGCGTCAGTACTAAAGAAACAATAGCAGAAAGTTATAGAGGAACTCAGAGAAGAATTTATTCTGAAATAAAAAGAGAAATATCTGAATACATAGCATCTGAAGTAAAGAATCAAATACAGAAACATATGGGGGAAATGCAATGCCCACCCGTATCAAGTGCTGAGGACACTAACTCAGCTGTATTGTATGAATTAATAGCGTTGGAAGTAAATAAGCAACAGCAGAAACGTATAGAGGAACTCAGAGAAGAATTTGTTTCTAAAATAAAAAAAGAAATCTCAGAAATCATAGCATTTGAAATTAAGAATCAAATGCAGAAACATATGGAGGAAACCTAATTTGAAAAAAAAAAAATTTTGCAGTAAAAAAATTAATAACTGCTTCTACAGAAGACATTAATAAAAATAGAGGAGATTAGAAAACTGATGAATTTCTTGGATGAGCAGTAAAGAAAAGAAATAGATTGTATGAAGCAGAGTCAAAGAGATATAGAGGAACTTAAAATCTCAAACGCAAGCCTACAAAACCGTTTCAGTGGAAATAAAAAGTTGCAGATATTGAAGACACTGGTGCAGCTAGTGAAAAGGTAAGAAAACATCACTTAAAAACAGTTAAGAGGAAAGAAAAAATAATGCAGCACATGCAAGACAATGCCAAGATGAACAATGTGAGATTAATAGGCATCAATGAGAAATAAGGAGTCAATACAAATGATATAAAAAATAGGCAGAAGTAATACCAGAAAACTTCCCAAATATGAGGAAACAATCTAACATTCAGGTAACTGAAACATACAGAACACCAAATAACTTCAGCCCAACTAAAAACACACCGACACATATAATAGTCAATATCCAAAAAATTCAACACAAGAATAATACACTGAAAGCCACTAGAGAAAAGAAGCAAATCACATTCAAAGGAAAACCCATCAGAATTAAGGCCGAATTCTCTTCTCAAACCATGAAGGCAAAGAGAGCATGGAGCAGAGTATGCAAGCCCTCTATGAAAACAAATTCCAGCCCATAATATTATACCCTGAAAAACTCTCTTTCAAGTTTGATGGAGAAGTAAAATATTTTTATGACAAAGAACAACTAAAGAATTTGATGATGACAAAGCCATCCCTACACAGGCTACTGAAAGATATTCTGCAGAGGGACCACAATGACTAGAACTCCACGAACAAGAACAGAGGAACCCCATAAATAGGGCAAACAATTAAACACAGGACAAAAGGAGTAAATGACAGCAAGTAAATAACATGTCAATCATAAGTCAACACATTTCAATTATGACCATCAATGTAAATGGACTCAATTCACCAATTAAGAGAAATGGATGGGCACAGTGCATTAGGAAACAAAATCCAAAAATATGCTGGATGCAAGAAACTTAACTTAAAAAGATATTCATAGGGTTAAAGTCAAAGGATGGAAAACAATACTTCATGCCCCAACACCGCAGAAAAAGCAGGGGTAGCGATTCTGTTCTGACAGTCTCAACTTCAAAGCAAGAATAATCAAAAGAAATAAAGAAAGCCACTATATACTGGTTAGGGGAACAATTCAACAGGAAGAGGTAACACTCATAAATATCTATGCACCAAACACAGGAGCACCAAATTATGTAAGACAAATATTAATGGGCATGAAAAATCTAATCTCCAATACCACAATCTTAATAGGAGACCTAAATACCCCATTATTCCAGAAACACAGGTCAAGCAAACAAAAAATTAGCAAAGAAGTAGTAGAACAGAACCAGAGCCTGGAACAAATAGACTTGGTAGACATACACAGAGTCTTCCACCCAACCACAGC
>PVKA01014438.1:0-40759 GCA_004027165.1 Ctenomys sociabilis
TAAACTAAAATGATGATTTTTAATAAGAACCAGAGTTATGGTTACAATTACATAGTCCAACACACACACACACACACACACACACACACACACACACACACACACAATCCATGGAAGACCACGAGTTAGAAGGTTACAAAAAAAAGAGGGTGTCACTGGGTACGGGAGGTGGGGTTATTCCAGAATCTTAGAACCAGACTAATAATGACCTCTCCCTGTGATCCTGTCTGTGCTCACCCCTGGAATCCATCTTGCCAGAACCAAAGCCGCCTCTATCCCCTCCACCTCGAACCCCTCAGCAGCCCCCACAATCTCCTTCATGGCCCCGGTAGCTGCCCCATCATAGCTGCCTCTGCCACCACAACGCTCATCTCTGTGGTTACCTCCCCCCCCCAGGGGAGCCTCCTGGCCCTCCTCTGGGGCATCTTCCACTGGTTGCATTCATTTCTCCAAGTTCATGTTCTCACATGTAGGGTTAGGACACTTCCAGTCCCTAGCTTGCTGCTGTTCTCCACCACCACCACCTCCACTGGGAAATCCTCCCCAGCCACCACCACCACTGCCACCTCCCGTGGGTCACCTCCATAGCCTCCACGGCCCATGGGTCCTCCTCTCCCTTGGCCTCCTCGGCCATTGCCACCTCGCCGATTGAAATCTGCTCACCAGGTAGTAAATGAGACCTTACTAGGGTTCCCAGAAAATTCTTTGCCATCAAACCAATAATTAGCTGCTTTAGCAGAAGGAGGGTCATCAAACGAAGCTGTTGCCTCTCCCTTCAGCTGACTAGTTTCCCTGTCCGTGTACAAATTAATCATGGGTTGTCCAATTTTCTTAAATAATGCCAATCTATTTGAAGTAATCAGCTACAGACTCAATTGTAACATTCTCACCCAGGGCCTGCACAAAGATGATGCTGTCAGAATTAGCCTCTTCAGAATCATGACATAATCTTTGGTCCCGAAGGCCACCAAATTTACTGAAGCCACCTTGGTCACTTCCACCCATGGCCTCTGCCTCCACAGCCACCTCCATGACCTCTGGGCCCAGAGCCACCACTGCTATGTTTGTAACCACCACCACCACCCCTGCCTCAGCCCCCGCAATCCTGTTTGCCTCTCTCCTAGCTGCCACTACGGCCACCACTAGTCCTGATTGCCATAGCCACCACTCATGGAGGACTGATCTTGGCCATCAGTGCCTCCGTCACCTCTTCCACCACTGCTACTGCTACTGTCCTGTTGGTTCTGCTGTCCATAACCCTGAGGGAGATTGCAGGAACTTTGCTGGTATCTGTAGCTCTGTTGCTGTCCATCAGAGCCAGATTGTTGGCCATAGCCCCCACTCTGGGACTGCCCATCACTGCTGCTGTGAGAACAACTACCATAACTTCCTGAGGTGCTGCTGGGAGCTGGCTGCTGACCTTAACCAGGATAAGAGGACTGCTGGCCATAAGATGACCGGAAACTCTGGCTACAGCCATGGCCACCAGAGGAGCCATAACCCCGGGGAACTGGCAGTATTCCATAGCCTGTGTTCTGAGTCTGTCAGTAAGAACTATAGCTGCTCTGGCCATAGCCCGAAGTGTCTGCTGACTGGCCATAACCACAGTAACTCTGCTGTTCAGAGGGTTGATTGATCTGCTGGGAGTAGCCCTGCCCAGGCTGGGTGGAGTACACCCCATAGTTTTGGGTTGCTTGTTGAGTATAGTCATTTGAGGCCATGTCCGCACACACGGACACAGGCTGACAAGCAAGTAAGTGCCACCACCGCACAGCACCGACGCCTCAAGGACTGAGCCAATAAAGTGTGTCATGTCCAGGTACAAATTCCATATGATAAATGTTAGCATTATGTATATATAAAATATACCAATAAAATTATATTTTTAAATCTTGCTAAACAAAAAATATCTGAAGTGCCCATTTGATAGCATTGGACCATTTTACAAATAGACCTAGAACTTTCCCAGTATGTTAGGCATAAAATGCAATGTCAATCTCATTTTAAGACTCTTTGATTATTGGTGAGCTTGATTATGGTGTGCTATATGTAATGGATGGGGAAAAGATCCTTGCATGTTTTAGTTGTTTTATGGCTTGGATTTCCCCTGAGGTTTAACTATTCTGAAATTTCTTATTATGAATAAAGAAGTTCTGCCACCATTCCTACAAAGACATTAATTGTGGGGAATGTTCAGATGTTACTAATGATTGTAGACACGATTAGCTTAATTCAGTGACAATTTTTATCGACAGAAAATATGCCCACAATATTTTTGCCAAGATTATTACAGTTTGGTTTTTCAAAAAGCTCCTCGGAACACTTCTTCATTGGCTATTTTCTTCTTGTGTCTTAAACGTAGGTTTTCACTACGATTCTGCTCTCAGTCCTCTCCTGTTTTGATATTAAATTTAAGTCAACAAACTCTATGTGCTAACTTGTATATCACCAAAACAGAGTAAGACATGAGTCTTGGCTTATGGAGGCTTACAGTTTAGACATATGCCCACGGATACAGCCAGTTTAGCATGCGTATACTGCCAATGTTGTTACAGGGCTAGAAAATGCTAGAAAGCTCCTGAAGGGTGATAGTAACACCAAGCACAAGGAATTGGGGAGGCTCCTTGTGCTGAGTTTTGGACAGAAAAGCAGAAGGACTGAAAAATATTTCTGGTGTCACATGGTCTTGTAGAACCTTGGCACGCACGCCTGCCCATCAAGAGTTGGGTCTCTGTTCTCTACTTCGGAATATAAGTGGGCCTTTTTGACTACCTGCTGGATGATGTCTGGGCTAGGTCATGAGAGGTGATGTGCTTGCTTCCTGATTTCTCTTACTCGAGACAAAGCGTTTAGAACCACCCTGTGGGAAGTATGGTGGCCCGGAATACCAGGGCCATGATGCTGGAGATACAAGGGCAGGGGGTGGCAGAAAGACTCTCGGGAGGCCCTGGCTATTTTAATTCCCACCATTGGATTATTCCCAGCTTGGTTTCTAGATGTGTGATGGGAAAGCCTTTAGATGATTTCAGCCCAGAGTATTTGTCTGATCATAACCATACTCATCCATCACTTAACTACATGAAGATGTTTGGAGAAACTTACCGTTAATCTATTTTATCATTTTTCAAATATTGTATGGTGTACTTACATGGTGCTATCAAAAAGTAATGTGGATGTTTAAACAAAAGCCAAAAAAAATTATGGTTAAATACACATTGCCGTTAATCCTCCTCAAAATACTTCTCACTTCAAACACATTTATGCTATTGTTCATACCACTTTCTGAAGCAGTTCTGGGAGCCCTCTTTTGTGAGTCTATAGTTGTGCTGTTATGCCTACCTTAATGTCCTGAGTCAATTAAAAATGTTTAGGCCAGGGCTTGGAGATAGCTCAGTGGTCAAGCGCCTGTCTGGCAAGGGCAAGGACCTTGGTTCGATCCCCAGTACTGTATGCCGAGCTGGCCCAGAACTCTGGGTACGCCATGCCAGCCAGACGTGGTAGTGCACACCTATAATCCTAGCACTGGGGAGGCTGAAGCAGGGCAGTCACTACAAGTTCAGGCTATGGCACCATGGGGCTCCTGGTTCTTCTCCAGACTGGTAAATGTTTTGAATCATTTCGGGATGTTGGAGAGCCAGGATGGCACAATGAAAGCTACTCATGGGAGGGGACTTCTGGAACTGCTTCAGAAAGCAGCAAGAATGATACAACAAGTGTGTTTGGAACAAGGTGAGCATTTTGAGGGCCTTAATGACAATATGGCTTTTACTATAGTAGGTTTTTTAAAACCTACTATAACTATTTTGTTAAAAAACATACGGTATGTTGATCACCCCGCTACATGAACTAAGATGGCTATGGTGTGGCCAAGTGCTGTCTTCTTACCACCTTTGTATATGCAGTCTGCTGCTCACCAAAACGTCATTATTCAGTGAACCGCTGAACTAGAGGCCTTCTGAGCAGGATCTGCCTACTCAGTACTTGTTAAATGGATCAGCACATAGGAGAGGAAAGCACTCCCACCCAGGGCACGCCTCAGGACTCTTCCCTGGAAGCTCTCACTCGGTTGTACACCTTCAGTGGTCCACTCTAGGTAGACAATGCCTGCAGTCTGATCTGTGACCCTCCCCTGCCCCCAAACGATGTCAGTGCCCCTGACTGCTGCCTCGGCAGTGACCTCTGGGTCTGTCCTACCCAAACGACACACTCAACATGTCACAGGATGAGCTTAAAGGGATCTCCTAGATCACTTTATTTCCTGTGCTTAGTGTTTTTGTTAATGGCGCCTCCACAAGCCTGGCTTGCTGGGCTATTAATCTTGGTATTTTCATTGATATTTTCCGTCTCCACGTTTTATAGTGGATCCCTCCCTACATCCAGCATTTCTCCTTCTCCAATATTCTGTGCCTGCTGTGCCACCCATCATACCGTGTGTCTGTACCTGACTCCTGTTCAGGTCATCAAGGTCCCAAAACTGGCCCCCAATTTCTTTGATTCTCTGCTGCCTCAGGTTTACTACAGAACAACTCCAATCCTTTCATGTTTGGTCAGAAGCCTCCAGTAGCCAACTCCCTTCTGCATAATTTCTTATCAAAGCTACAAGTAAAGGAAAAAGAGGAAAAGAAAACAAGAAAGCTCAGATTTCCAATCTGAGCCGATTATGAAATAATATTCAGCTGAACAGTAGGGAATGCAGATTGAAAGCAGAATATGCTTTGTGCTGGTCTTCACTGCCTACAGAAGTGTTTCAATCACTACCCTTTGATCCTGAAGAAGTTATCACCTGGCTGGGCTGTATTCCTTCCTTCTACGTGCCAGGATGCATGCATCTGCATAGCTTGTTCAGGTTGGGTGAGCGTAGTCAGCCCTGTGTGATGGCTGAAAGCCAGGGACTGGTTACTGGTCAGCAATACCCATGGCTCTAGCCCAGTCCTTGAGATAAGATCAGTGCCAGAGAAGTAGTTGCCTGGGGCACAGCACAAGCCCAATGGATAGCAAGCCAGGGAGCTTCCATGAAGCAGTGTGGTTGGGTAAGAAACCCTGTTAAGTGGCTCTCTCTTCTTTTTAAAGTGGGGGCTACCAAGCACCAGATCCCACCTTTATTCTTTCTTGAATGAGGGGATTGGTTGTTTGACGTCAGCAGAGCCAGACAAGGAAGGCCAAGCAGGTGGACGGAAGCCAAGAGCCAGGAGAAAGTCTAACAGGCTGGCAGAGCAGGCCAATGTCTAGGATCAGCCATCGATTCCACTGTGTTGGTGTCTTTGGCCCTGGAGAAAAAAAAAAAAAGAAGAAGGAGAGAGAAATCAGCTTCCTTTGGGTGAGGAGGTTCCAGGGGTTTTCAACCTGGCAGCTCGTGAATGGATTGGATTATGGGAGTCAGGTAGGACTTGCAAAGGCTCTCTGTGCAGACCAGGACAGAGGCTGCCTGCACAGTGCCATGTCCGAGAAGCTTGCAGATGGCAAGGGCTGTTTGGATGGTGATGAGGGGTCCACTTCCCCAGGCCTTGGAGAAGCTGCGATGGTTATTGGCCCCTGTCAGTGGCTTCTCACCAGGACTCTTGTGCCCTCACGGACAGCTAGATGCTGCAGTTCAAGAGACATGCCCTGGAGCTGAGGCCAGGGTGGAACAAATGACCACAGTGTTTATGTAGGAGTGCGAGCCTGTTCCAGGAACCCTGCTTGGGGCCACGTGGCACAGGGTGGCCATTTCAATTCTCTCCTATTCACCATTAGCTTTTAGCAAAGTCCTTACTGTGTGCATCCTATGCTAGGGCAGTGGGAAAAGGGGAGAAAAGCAGTCTCTTCCACCAAGACACTCCTAGTTTATTAGGAGAGACAGGCCAAGAAAAGATGATTTCAGAACCATGTGAGGTAAGCACCAGGCAGGAGAGCTAACTCTGACCAGGAGGTCATTGAAAACTTCCCGGAGAAAATCATGATAACTCACTGAACACAGAAATCCACCTGTGTTCCCCAAACTTAGGTCTCAGCACAGAGATTTGGTGCAAGAAGTCTGTCTGGATCTTGGAATGCTGGCAATTTAGGACATGCGTGGCATTTCAGGGAGCAGCTCAAGCCAGCACAGCAGGCTGCGAGCTCTCAAGTTGGCTGCACCTTTGGATGCCTGTGGCTGAGTGCTGCACTGTTCTACTGGTGGGTGTGGTGAGCTGGATCTCACCGCTGAAGCACCTGGTTGCCAAGGTGCCCGGCTGACAAGCATGTGGGACATCAAGCCCTCTCACCCCCTTTCCTCTATTTCCTATGGGCAGCCAGAGATGGAAACCAGGTGAAGATAAAGGCACACTACTGTGTGCCCTTCACCCCATGCAGGCTCTCTCCAGGTCCTTCCTAGCTGCCCACCCCACTCAGGGAAAGAGCAGTTGCTAATCTGAAGGGGCAGAGTCCAAGATCGGACAGCTCTGACCTGGAAACCCCTGGGTTTCTACTCTTTAAGGACAACTTCCTGCTTTCACTTTCTCTCCTCTATTTACTCTGCTGTTCTTAAGAAGGTCTTAAGTCTTCAGAACCTAGTACACTTTTGATTCCTGTCTGGATGTGGGAGTAACCCCAGGTCAGCCTCCAGCTCAAACTGGCCATGCCTCTCTGGCCCTGCTTAAGGGCTTAAGTTAGATTGGCACCTGCTCACTACCTCAGTACGTGAACCTGCACTGCCCCAGATTGAGATTCAAGAAGAGGGACGTGCGAGGCCTTGCTTAGATGCCCGTCATCTGACACATTCATCCTTTTACCATTTTCTGCATGTGTCAGCTACTCACAATGCTAGTTTAAAAAAAAAAAAAAAAAAAGTAATTAAAAAATTCTCTGCTATTCCTGCTTCTACGGGATCCCAAGGGGCAGGGGATGATTGACAAGGCAGAATTTTAGCCTTCCTGGGTACCTGGCTATAATGCCATTATAATATTTATAATTCCTCTGGAACCCTAACTCCAGCCTCTAATGGTCCCCTGCAAAGGGAAGCAACTCCAGTGCTTCTATTTATGAGTGTGTTGGACCGAAGCCCAAAGTGCTTGGGACCTTCCTAAGCAGATTGGCTCAGCTTCTGGAAGCAGCAGTGAGCAGACAGACTGGGCAGCTCATGGCTGGGAGTGAAAGTACCAACCTTCTCCCCCGCTCCCCAGAGGGAGTGACCTCCCTTGCCCTGCTCTGCTGATGCCAGGTGCTCAGCCTTGCCATGATGGTAATGCATTGTGGCATGAGTCTGGCGAGGCCAACTGGTCACTGGGAGACAGGTGTGTGTGGAACGGGGGCACCAAGGATCATGCAAATCTTCTTTGGATTAATCTCTAAGGGGACTTTTACTCTTGGATTAATGGATCCTGGCCAGAAAGGTCATGGTGGGCTGAACAATGGCCTCCAAAGATGCCCATGCCTCATGCCTGGAACCTGTGAATATGTTAAGTTCCTTAGCTAGAGGGGATGTGCAGATGTAATTAAGGTCACAGATCTTACAGTGGAAACATTATCCTGGATTATTCATGTGGGCTCATTGTAAGCACATGGGCCCTCTGTTAGGCCTGTATCACTGGGACAGAACATCTAAGATAAACACTTTATAAAGAAAAGTTTATCTTGGCTCATGAGTTCAGGGTTTTCTGCCCATAGTTGGTTGGACCTGCAGCTGAGATGGGTCCTACCCTGCAGCCTGCAGCAGGAAACGTGGCCTTGCTCACGCCTCACGTGGAGTCTGGTGAGACCCACATCCAACTCCAGTGCTTCAGACTGTGAGATCAGAGATGGCTGCTGTTTTAAGCCCCCAAATTTGTGGTCATTTGTCCCAGTAGCAATAAGGAATGAATATAAAGGTGGAAGCCAGGGGTGTTAGTGAATCAGACCAAGCCTGAACCCATTCTAGGCTCTACTTGGTCATCTATATTTCTTTAAAGGCTAGAATACGGGATTCCTAAATCCTATATGTGATTCTCACAGAGATGCTGTACCAGCCTCCTGAGGCTCTGGATCTGAACAGAGAACTCTGCCTCTTGTCCCCCTCTGTCATCATAGCTGACATCTAGGCCCTCCTTTGACAGTCATTGCTCCCATTACCTGCAGATAGATGGCTTTTGCAGAGTGGCCCATGGGCAGGGACTAACACAGCATCCTCTAGAGCCCAAAGCAGAGTTGTGGCAATCAAAAGCAGCATTTTGTCTTTAAGGATGTGGTTTTGGACTCTGTGGACAGAGATATCAGGTGGCAACAATTAAAATAACAAACAGGATTCAGAATGTTTCTCACACAAAGAAATGAGAGACGTCTGAAGTATCAGATAGGCCACTGACCCTCATCTGATCATTACACACTACACACATGTATTGAAATGTCCTGCTGTGCCCAGAAATACAGGCAATTACTATGTGTTAATTAAAAAATAATTTTAAAAAATATGATCACAGAAAGAAAAGGATCTGTGTTAATTCCAAGATGTAGGATTAGCCAAGGATAGGCCCAGAGGACAGTGTGTGGATAATGGCCTCCTAGAAGGTGGCCCATCCCAGATAGGATCTAAATAGTGACCTGAAAAATAAGAGAAAGGTGCTCAAGGAGATTTCCCTCACTATTTTTAAGCAAATGGTAAACCTGAATAGAACTGCCTTCAATTAAAGATAAGTAAGTAGGAGAAAGGCCCAGCATGAACCTATGCAAAAAAGCATCTATGGGAGAAAAAAAGAACATAGTAGATGAAAAATGGATGAAGAGAATTCTTCTGAAGTTTTACTTAAGGAAACAGAAGAATGTCAAGTCCTTGGATTAGGGAGGGCCAGAGCCCAGCCCTTTTATGCTCTGCTGGTGGTGGCATAAATTGCTCCAGTCTTTCTAGAAGGCACAAGGATCATAGGAATGATCATTTCAAATGAGTGTACCTTTGACCCAGCCATCCTGCTTCTTGTAATTTTCCCCAAGACAATAATTGCCAAAGCATGCAAAACCATCAAACAAGCAGGACTGCTGTCTCTTTGTTTATAATAGTGACACATGAATGTTCATCAGTAGGGTTAAATCACTGGTTGTAGGCATGATGGAACTTCCATGCAGAGCACACTAAATGATGATGTAGATCTTTATTTGATGACATGGAAATTTGCTGACCATACATATAATTGAGTGAGAGAAAAAAAAAAGAAAGAAAAAAAGGGAAATAACAGAACAGCATGATCCCATTTGTGCAGTATTTTAATAGGTGTACACAGAGGGGTGTCTGAAGGATGTCACCCTTGCCACTGAATTTTGCTTCATTCTTTGTACATTTCTGTGTGATCTCATATCTATAATGAACGCAAGTCTTTAAAAAGAATAAAGCTATTTTCAAAATAAAGGACATGGTAGAAGTCTATTTAATCTGCTGGGTATAATGGGACCCAGTTGACAAGTTGGAAAATGTCAGTTATGGTGAGGAATTATAAAAAATGACATAGACATATGTTAAACATTTCATTTTAATTTAAAACATAAATGAACAGTTATTCACTATCTTTTGATACAGGGATAGGGTATATTGATGAAACTAGTCTGAATGCAGAATTCTTCCAGATTTTTCTCCGCGATATTGCCTGTATTTAATTTGATACTGATTTTTTAAAAACTCAATTTTATCAAGAGAGCACTCAACCCAAGACTTTCTCTTCCTTTCTTGTTTCTAGATTAAAAATGAAAATTTTGAAAATGTGCTTTTTCAGTCTTCTCTGTAGTGGAGAGAGCACTAAAAATGTGGCAGAATCCTGGTCGGTTCTGGTCAATGGGCCATTGCTGAGGGCTTCTGAGACAATCTAGCTTTCAGCTTTGCTTTCAGTTGCCCACCTGCTGCCAACACGTTGTTCCTTTAGTCTTCTTCTGCTGTTTGTGTTCCTGCCCTTACAGCCCTGGAGCTGCCCTGTGCACTGAGTGTGGCCGCCTGGGCCGCACATCACTCTGGATGCTGTGGTTCCTCCACTCCACAGCCTTAGTTAGGAACTGTCCTTGCGTCTGCTGGACACCACTGCTATGCCCATCCTACCACTAAGGGTGACTTTACTACACCATTCTACACCCACAGTGCACAGCGGGTCAATAGCAAAAGGGAGGGAGAAGGGCTCCGCCCATTGACTTGTCTGTCACAGGATCCCACAGTGAGCGAAAGCTGCTCATTCTCTATTGGCTCCCTGGGTTGTCAATGAAAGAGCTCCTCCTTTTTCAGTTCGTTCTTTTGCCATATCTTCAGCTATGAGAGATTAGCTGGGACAGGTGTGAGCAAAGAGTCCCCTGCTGTGTATGGAATCATCTTTCACTGGAAAACCCAGGCTCCACCAGTGGGCCAGCTTGGAAAGCTAGACTTCATGTTGAGTCCTCTCCCAGCAGGCTCCTGTCCCTCCTCCAGTAGAGTGCTCCCAGCGCTGCCCCCCCCCCCCGCAAGTCCTCCAGTCATGGCTAGGTTTTACTGGCAAGTACACTTAGATTTGAACTGAGGCCTCTGTGGCATTTTTTTTTTAGAGGAAAAAGGAAGAATCATAAAGATTCTTAACTACTCTTATTTTTTATTATTTTTAATGTTTTAATCTTTTATTTATTAATTTGATGCGGGATCTTGCTATGCAGCTCAGACTCATCGTGATCCTCCTGTCTCAGCCTCCCCAACACTGGGATTACAGACATGGACCAATCACGCCCAGTTTCAGTGGCCAGCAGTTCCAGGATCAGCACAGCATGCAGTACCAGGGATTGAACCTGAGTCCTTGAATTTGCCAGGCAAGTACTTAGGCCACCGAACTATCTCCCCAGCGCTACTTCTGTTTTAAATAAATCTTCCAATTACAAAATTAAATACATTACAAACATGTGTTAAATGCATAGGGAAAAATAGGCATAATAAGGAAAATAAAACTCACTTGTAATCCCACTACACTAATCACCATTTATGATTAGAAATAATCACAAATACTGTCTGGGTAGTTTTAAACTCATCCATTAGATTATTAGGATCACATTGTTTGCCTACTTTTATAGCTGCTTTTTAAATGACCTATCATTATATCAGAAGCAATCTCCCTTGATACTGAAAATTATTTGTAAGCAAACTTCTAATGGTTGCATGATGGCCAATGATTTGTTTGAAAGTCACAGAAGCTTCTTCAAGTGAGTAAAATTTTTAAAAGTAAATGACATTTATTGTGGAGGTGGAGAATGTTTCCTCTAAACAGAGGGTAGAGATGCAGCCAGGCTCTAGGACTAGATAATAAACGGGGGCTGGAATCAGGGGTGGGAAACCCGGGTGTCTCCACCACTCCAGCATGCGTCTGTTTCCCTCTGTGCTTCTCCATCTTTTCTGTTTTTATAGTTTGGCTTTTGTGGAAAACATAGCATTGACCTCTCTGGAATTTACATGTTCAGGAAATCCAGAGAGAGACTTGTATGTCTCAGTTCTGGTTTCCAGTAGTATTTGGTCTTTTTTTTTTTTTTTTTTTTTTTTTTTTTTGCAGAACCGGGGATTGAACTCAGGCCCTTGCGCTTGCCAGGGAAGCACTTATTCCACTGAGTCATCTCCCCAGCTCCAGTAGTATTTGGAAAGACACCCTGATTGGCCCTGGTTTGATCAGGCACTGACTCTGGTTGAATCAACAGTAGCAAGGAGGACTAGGGTCACTTAGGAGAAATCTGGCTGATCCTATTTAAATGTGGACAGTGGCAGAGTGAGGGGATAAAGGTGAAGGAGCTCCTAGAACACTAGGAACAGGTAAAGTCTGGTTAGGACTTGTGCATTTCCCAGTTTATCAAACTGATGTTTTGCCTATCATATTAGTTCATGCATGCAACTTGACACGGGGATGGGATGAAGGTTGATGCATTGCCCCACCCCAGTTTCTCAGAGCATACAGGTCCCAGGTCCTACCCACCCAAGGTGCCAGCTTAGGTTTATAGATGGGCATTTGTAAGAGTAACAGAAAGAACTCTCCCAGGTCAGCATAGGCCCTGCCTAGGTGTCCCTAGACCCAGACAGGTAGCCTTCCGCCCTCAGGGCAAAGCTTTTACTGGTCCATGAACATGAGAAGCCTCTCATTCAGTAGAATTAATGGCTGGTAAATTTTAACAAAAGAGAGGAAATATATCTTTCCATCATGAATAACCAGTCTGCTGCAGGGGGTAACTGTATCGGAAATAAGGCTTGGGTTTAAGAAGGAGTTGGATGGTTTTATGATCATTTATAACATTCACAGATATGCATGTGTTGATCTCATATTTCATGGTATGAGCACATTGCCTAGAGGGGTCAGGAAGGCATATTTTCTAGGATTACATGAGGGGGGAGGTCCATTATCACAGAATTTTATCTTTTCTGAAGAATTAATTGGTGGCCACTGACTTGATGAAATGATCTGAAATGGAAAAAAAAAACAAAAACCAGGTATTTATGTCCTTCTAGGGCTTGTTCCTGAGGTTCTCTGGTTCAGTGGTCCTACCTTAAGCCTAGGAGGAGGCAGTGGTTGACGTTGAGGCTGCTATCTGTTCCTTCTGATTGGCAGAGAGTGAGAGATATGGAAATTTACCCCTCCCGTGGGAACCCCCCTAGGGACGCAATGCAAGATTGCATCAAGCACCCCTGCCCTTGTGCATGGCATATGCAGCTTTGCAGTTCTCACCTGTCCCTGAAGAGACAGGTGGCTGGTGTAGCTGGCAAGGAAGCATTGCCATTGGATGGGCAACCACAGGTGTCTCCATCCACTGTGTACAAAGCCTGTCACAAGGCATCATGGTGGACACTGACCAAGTTCAAGTCATGGATTCTGTCTTGACAGAGCTCAGTATGTCCACACACATCCAAAATGATGGTGCCAAGTCTGTGTTGGAAAAAGAGAGAAAACAATGAACAGACCAGTTCACCCTGGGATGAGATGGACAGATTTTTGGAAGAGATGAGAATGGAGTGGGAATCTGAATGAATGGCTGGTAAATGGCAGGAGAATGGAGGACACTCCCCCCGGGAAGCCCAAGTAGAAGCAGGGAGACATTATCACTGTGTGCACAAGCACAGTGACCCTGGATAGCCAACCACGCAGAAGGAGTCTCTGCAAAGCAGCTCTAGGTCCTGGGGTCCCAAGAGGTGGGCAGATAACCTCTCCTGGGGGCAGACAATCACCAAGATTTATGACCCATTCAAGGATTTTGAGTAAAAGGCTCAAAGGCAGGGCTGACTCAGAAAGATGGACCTGCTAATGGTATAGTGTAGGGTTAGAGGAGAATGGCAAATGGGTCCTATGCACCGGAGAGGTGGAATTGCTATGTTCATCAACCCTGTAATGCTGACATCTAAACTTTTATGAACCAGAAAAACCCAAAGACATTTGTAGCTCTTCAATATTCCTAGATACTGGAGATTACGTGGGGGGGGGGGGCTAGAGGGAGAGGCACAGGATCTCACAATCACTACCTATGTTAAACATTGCATTTTTATTGCAACAAATAGATGCTTTAGCTTTACATCTAGGGCATGATTCTCCTCAAAAAATATACTTCACATGCATTTTCTATGTGGAGCTGCTCTTTCCACAGCGCCTTGATGAGAAGCACTCCCTACTAGCTTTTCCCATCTTTGGCATTGTTCTGGGTACTCCTAAATCCATCCCTCACATACTCATATACAGACCATACATTTATCAGAAATACTCCTGGTGATCAAATGGACCTACACTCCCATCTTTTTTCATATTTTGAGTCACTAAGTTGCCAAGGCTGGTCTTGAACTTGCAATCTTCCTGCCTTGGTCTCCCATATAGCTAGAATTACAGGCATATGCCATGGTGGCTAGCTCAGTTCAGGCAACATTCTGTGTCAGTGTCTTCCCACCCTAAAGCACACATGGTTATTTCCAGAGCAGTCGATACGTCATGGGCTTCTTTGTGGTTGAGGAGCTGTAGGCAGCGCGGGCTCTGGAATCAGATTCCCTTGGGCAAAAGGCTTCATCTTGCCTCTTCTACTCTATCATCTGTTAACTGGGGACCATCCAGGGGCAGAGCTCAGCTGACTGGTGGGATTCTTAAGGGAGCTATTGATTGAATGTGCTTAGTATACTGCTTTAAAAAACTGTTGGTTGTTTCTGCTCTTGCTACTGTGACCACTACTATAGCTGTTCATTCACTACCCTGGTGGGAAGAGAGGTTTTTGCACACACAGCTTCTTCTGTAGGCAGGGATCTTCACTAGAAGACCTGGATGCAGAAGGCATTATCTTCTGCATGAATGTGTTCATTATTATCTTCTGAGAATGAATGTGTTCCTTCATTCTCTTAAATTTATTGTTATGGTACTGGGGTTGAACCTATGGGCTCTCTACCACTGAGCTACACTCCAAGGCCTTTTGATATTTTGAGTCACTAAGTTGCCAAGGCTGGTCTTGAACTTGCAGTCTTCCTGCCTTGGTCTCCCTTGTAGCCAGAATCACAGGCATACATCACGGTGGCTAGCTCTTGCTCTTCCTGGGTAGTAACTCCAGATCTTAGAGAAAAAGAGTTGGTTTCTCAGTTGACTCTCCCCACGGGTCTCTGAGAGGCTCTCTGAAAATCCACTGTCCCAGCCCTCAAGGTTCTGCACACATAGGGTATCTTGTGGCTTTGCCAGCTGAAAGCCCTGTTGTGCCTTTCCTTAGGGCTGTGGGCAGCCTGCTGGTCTGACACTTTGCATTAGTGAGAAGGGCAGCTTGAAGGGGTCCCTGCTGCCAGCCAGGCTGAGATGCAGATGTAGCTTTTCTTTAATAAATAAATAAATAAAACAGCAGTGGCAGCAATAGCAGCGGAACATATAATTTTTCCGAGACAGCTTGTTGGATCACCCATTACAAGTCGTATCTTGTGATCCTCAGCAAACTTATGAGCTTGGAATGTGGAGCCAGCTCTGCTGAAGTCTAGAGTATCGCCTTGCTTGTTCATTAAATTGTTCCCAGTAACCTATTCAGGCAGAACTGACACAGGGGAAAGAGGGAAAGTTAACATCCATAAGAGCTTATTTTTTAAGGTTTAGAGAGAGACTCTTTTAATAGATAAGGACTCTCACGATGTAACTGACATACTCATCACACTGGATTAAACAAAACCTGTAACTTATGGGCTCAAAAATGATGAACTCAGGGGAATCTAGTCAAGCAGGGTTGGATCCAGGTGTTCGTTCAGATGGAGTTGCCAGCCTTGTGTGCAGCTTTTCATCTTTCCCTCTGCTCTCTCTGTGTTGGCTTTGCTTTCAGTCTGACAGGTGCTCCTTGCCCTCTGCTCTCTGCCCTCCACAGTAGGAAAGCAGATGGGCTGGAACTGACTGAAGGAAATGAACAACACTGTGACTAGACAAGGATCTTGCCTAGTTGGAATGGAGCCATATTACTAGAGAAATGGGATTGCCCAGCACACCTGGAAGGACCCGCCACCTGCGTGGCCATTCGCTAGTGGAAGCCAGAGAGGATCAGTCCCTCTGCTTGGGAAGAGCTCCTCTAACCCAGATAGCTTCTCTGCACAGGACTGAGCCCCTCCCCTGCCAGGACCACACCACTCTCCCTGCAGCCCTTCCTCTTTCTTTCTTCCAGTAATAAGCTTTCACAAGGCACACAGCAGCCAGCTAGAGAGCACAGCTCCCAGCTTCCATGCTGCTAGTTATACCCACATGACCACATTTTTGCCCAGTGAGATGTGGCCAAAAGTAATATATGCCATTGGGGGTAGGGGAGCCGAGCTCCAAAGGATTGTGTTTCCCTTTCCCAACCCCCTCTGTTGTTTCAACTTTTTTTTCTTTTCCAATCAGAAAAGAATAACAAATGGATCCTATAACTCGGGTCCAGAGATGGGAGTCATATATTCACAATAACATTGGAGAAGTGGAATCACTATGCTCATTATCTGAACTTTCATGAATTAGAAAAACAAACTCAGGGCCGGCCAGATAGCTCAGTGGACTAAAGTACCTGCTTAGGCAGAGTGCAGGGGCTGGGGTTCAATCCCTGGCACCACAAGCCATGCTGGCCTCACCCCCGGGGCATGATGAGACAGCAATTGAAACTGGGCATGGTGGCACGCACCTGTAATTCCAGCACTTGGGAGGCTGAAAAAGCCTTTGGTTGTTGCAGGGTCTCACCAAGCAGCTCAGACTTGCGGAGATCCTCCTGTTTTCAGCACTGGGGTTACAGTCGTGCACCACTATGCCTGGACTCTGGCCAGCTCAGTCCGCCCTGGGAGCGGGGCCAGCTCTGCCTGTGGTACAGGGGATCAAACCATGATCCTTGCGCTTGCCTTAGCTTGCCTATGTAGGTGTTTTAGTTCGCTGAGCTATCTCACCAGACCATCAACAAAAATTTGATGCCTATTTCTTGTTCATGCCAATCCACTTTTTCCAAGATTACTGTCACAGGAAAAGAGACCACCAGTGAACACCATGGTGTAGAAGTGATACATGTCACACTAATTTGCAACCTAGAGGCCGGAGCTACTCATCTGGTTCTGCCTTGCTGCCAGAAGAAGAAATGTGTCATCCTCCTGCTGCCCAAAGGGCACAGCTAGAGCTGACAAACATGTGAAGTCTCACCCACAAAGGGCCTTTCCATACTCCTCATGTTCTTAGTAAGTACAGGGGCTAAGTGCTCAATATACAGGGCAAAAAGCCCAGGATGAGAGAGAAGTGGAGAGAAAAGAATAAAGGAGAGAGAAGCTTGGAAGAAATTTATATAGAGAATTAGACCCAGAACCTCAACCAAGAAGGTCCAGGGCCCAGCCAGTGGGATACTAGTACTGACCAGCAAACTAACTCATAGTTGCTAATATTTTAGAAATTTTGAAAGCCCACTGTTAAACATGATGATTATTAAAAATTAAATGATACAAACTGGAAATTAAATGATATCAGAGAAATGCTGATAAGCCCCAAAGCACATGGCTTCCTTAATTTTTACTGCAGCTTACTATTATCCATGACCCTAAAGTTATTGCCATCTGTTGTAGGACAGTGAACTCTTCCCAGCTCCATGTCCAGTAGAAGGACTTGGCAGCTGGTGGGAGTATTTATTCCAAAGGAAACCAGCAAATGCTACAAATCAGGGCTTTTGTCCCCTAGAGAGCTGGTGGTTGAACATTTATCAGCCTCAGCCTGGCCTTCTACCCCTAGTGTACCTAAACTGGGAGTTGCAAGGAAACCTGGGAGTGTGGGCTGACTGCTTCAGAGCAGGGTTGGGGCACGAAATTTCCATTTGTCACTGGTGACTCCTTAAGAGTCGAGAGTCTAGGGAGTATTGATGGGTGAGCATTTCCATTTGGAGCCCCTGTGGGAATGGACTGCAGGGTCAGCAGCCCTAAATCATCACACTTTGCAGGAACAGACAGCCCTTTCCACGTCAGCAGAACACAGCCTGCACTCACAAGTCTGCACCATTGTTCAGTTCCAAGGAGCCAAATGCTGGCGCTGCATAGTAATAATCACCTGCCAGGAGCCCATTGACCAGGATGGCTGCCTGCTGCCTGTAGCTCCTGGTAACAGGGAGGCCCTTCTGGGAGCCATCCTTGGGCTGGTTCCACAGTGACATGGTATCCCTCTCCCTCTGGAAGCATTTCTCCCCTGGTCGAAGGCAGTGGCTGCCAGAACTGAAGCCAAGGTTGGCAACGTGAACTGCAAGAGGCCTGAGTTTATTTGCCCAACTCCGAATCAAGCTGTGTGTGCATGGAGATTGCTTTTATAGCTACTATAAAAATTCTCCTTACACTCCTGCTTCACTTTCCCCCAAAGCCCTGGGCCCTCTCTCCTCCCCCTCTCTACCCAGCTCAGCCATTACTGGCCATTTACCCTCCAGCATTCAGGACCCCTTTTAAAGCACTATTAGATGTCTGGATGGTTTATGGATCTCTGGGCTTCTGACTCCATGTACTGCATTATTATAAAAGCTGGACCATCAGACACAATTGCAGAGGGAAAGTTGGAGGGGCCAGTGTGTGAGTTTACTTTTTAATGCATGAATGTAATATACCAAATGGATGGAAATGCTGTGCTGGCAATTTTTACTTCTTTATAGGTTTCTGGTTTTTAAAAATCAATTAGCATGTTTTTAGTTATATTAACCTTGCGATCTCCAGTCTTCTAGAATCCTTCTCTTCTAGTGGACAATTACATTTGCTCAAGCCTCCATCCCATGTACCATGGAAAATTTACTGCCTTCCCAGAATTCCTGAAGGATTCCAAGGGGTTTCATAATCACCTGATTACCTCAAATTTCTAATTCCTTGAAATTGTTGATCTTTCCTTACCTGCCCTTTGAATAAATAGATTCAAATTCTCCTTTCTGAAGTTGCACAAACAAAAGGCTTTCCAGGTAACATATTTGTTCTAAAGGTTTGGAGATTACTTAGAGGTTTGTAAGATGGTACCAAACCAGAAACAGTCTAGGGCTGAAATCTAGGCTTCCTAGACCTTACTGGCCTGGCCCATAGCCCATGGGGCCACTGACAGACAGACACCTGGTCACTCACTGTCTTGTTTTATTCCTCCCTATTGATCTCTCAGGACTACCAAGCCCTTAAGGTTATGTGTATATCATCACAGAGGCCCCCAACCAGGATATCTTTCAGAAACCTTTCCTATCTACCCTAAAAAGCCATTACTTCCTAATTGCTCTGTTTTTCTCTTTTTCATGGGATTTAAAAGCACTTACAATGACTGGTATGCTCAATGTGTCTCCAAAATAGGAGACGGGACCCACATGGCAGGGTGTTTGGCTGTTTCAGTCCCTCAGGTGACACTAGAGTCTGTGGTTGAGAAAGTAGGGGGAGGTGAATGTGAAGGAGAAAGAACAGTAATTGCCACCCATCCCAATCTGCTGAGTTCTGGGAGGACCCTGGCCAGAAGCACCCACCACACCATTTTTAAAGAACAATATGGATCTGCTAGAGCTACTTCAGGCACACATGCTAAACAACTCAGACAGGGAACCCTGGGGAAAAGAAGAAAGGTGGAAATAATCAGGACTTGCATTATTTTTCACATGCCCCTGTCAATCATGAAATTTTTGAAAGTAGTGTTCACAATGATCCCATTCTGCCCATGGCGGGCCTTGGCATTGGTGACACTAGTCTCCACCTCAACTGGAAGCGGAACACTGAGTGGGTGTGGCCCAACCGTGAATTCCCTAATCCAAGGAAAACACCAGGATAGGGTGGAGGAAACCTTGGGGGATTTCCCTCTAACTCCTTGGGGTTCCCCCACCTCCGCCCCAAGGATACAAACTATGGCTAAAAATAAGACAAAACCAACCAAACAACTAAAGAAGAAATCGAATTAGTCTTTTTCCTTTTTCAAGCTCTTACCAGGATATAACACCTTGGTGTCGTCCTCGCCATGGGACTTAATGTGATTTACCGGAAGTGCCTGGGGAATGCAGGCCTCTCTGCTAACTGAGCGGAATTTCAACTCTTATCAGAATCTCAGAGACTTCTTCCTAGGAACAGTCCCCTTCCACCAGCATCTTTCAGGTTTCCGCTGTAAAAAGAAAGTTTGAGTTTTTCACTGAAACCTGACATGAGTGGTGAGGGGCCCTCTGAGCTTTGTAAATTCCATCACCTCTCATCTCACGGCTGTGGGCTTCAGCTCTCGGCCCTCTCCGCCAGAAATGAAATTTTTTTTCATGAGGGCAGAGGGTGCACTGCAGAGGTGAATGAAACAAAATATTTCAGGGTCCTATCAAGAGTCTCATTTGAGCAGCAAACACAATAACCCTCACCTTGTCACTTTTTAAAAATAAAAAGTAACATTTGAGACCATAATTTAATCCAATTGGTATTTAATTTATTTATTGATTCAAGTCTGGAGACTTAATTTTGGTAACATTCATCCATTGGATTTTTGAGTTGTGGGAAGAAGAAAAATAAACTTTCTGCTACCAGAGAGAGCCTACGTGCAAACATAGACACATACGCATACACACACAGCGTAAACACACACAACTGTAGCAAGTTGAACAGAAACATGGCATTTAGGAAGAAAACTTGTTCTTTAAGCTGTGAGAATATTATTGAGAACATTATTTAAAATAGAAGTAGAAGAAATTTGAATATAATATTTTAAATATTTTCCCACAGGATAAAATATTATAGACTAGAACATCTGGAAATTGGCTTTTAGCTCAACAGCTTGTTGGTGTAGACCCACTGTCTGCACTGAATTTCTACTGTGAGAAAATACATTTTATTTTTAAATGTATTTATTTAGTTATTTATTTATTATAGGATCTCACTACACAGCTTGGACTCGAAGTGATCCTCCTGTCTAAGCCTCCCTAGCACTAGGATTACAGGTATATGCCACCATGCCCGGCTTGGGGGTCGGCATGGCACACCTGGGGTTCCAGGGCTGGCACAGCATGAAGTACCAGGGATCAAACTCAGATGTTTGCACTTGCCAAGCAGGCACTTAGACCACCCAGCTACTTCCCCAGCTTCTACTCAGAGAAAATATAGACCCAAACTAGCTCAGGCAAAATCCTGAGGCTAGGACAAAAAGCTGCAGCATATACAACATAGGAGGTCAGCAGTAGGAGGAAATGAACTAAGGAGACCTTTTCAGGGTGAATGACCAGAAGTTTCTTGAACAAATGTAGTGAAAGAGAAAACAGAATGTTTATGATAGAGTATCACGCACTGATGAGAAAAATCAAATTCTAAAAGCAAATGTTTGTTGAGTGAGTGAGTGAGTGAGTGAGTGAATGAATGAATGAATGAATGAATGAATGAATGAATGAATGAGAAAAGAGAGTGGAATGCAGTACCCCACTTGGGTCTGGGCTTGTTGGGATGGGCTATTTTCTGAGACAGAGAAATAACATGATCCTACTGAAAGATCACATGTGGACCCTTACTCCAGCTCATCTCTCTACTCACAGACATGTTCTTTTCAGCCATTAAAAGAAATGAATATAATTTGTGAGGGATGGAGGAATCTTGGGTTAATGAAAGCCCCAGCTGGGCTGATATGCACCATCTCCTCAGTGCATCTGAAAGGACAACACTCTGGAAAAGCAAGGCTGTGGGCAACCAGGTCTGCCAAGGTCTGGGTCATAGAGATTCACCTCCTGCACCCAGAGCCTGCTTTCATCTTGAGCTGTGTGGATAGCCTCGTCAGATCACCCATCATCCTGGGCGCTCCTTGGCTTGCAACCTGAGCACTCTAACATCTCCCTCTGTCTCCACATTACCTGCTGCTCTTCTGTCTGTCTCCCTGTCTCCTCTGTGTGTCTATTAAAAGGATGCTTGCATAGGATTTGGAGCTCACCAGAATACAGCATATAAGGAGCTCCACAGATGAAGATCTTAAACTGAATGATAATGACAAAGACATTTTTTCCCAAAGAAGGTCACATTGGCAGGCTCTAGGAATTAGGATGCAGACAGAGTTGGGAGCCGGCGCATGGCCGACTATAGACCCCACTGTGGTAGAGTAGCCCACAGTGCTGGGGAAACCTTTCAAAAGAGCTAATCTTGAGCAAAAGTTTGAGAGAAAAGAATGCAGTGGAAGTCCTCTAGAGACAGGAAGAAGATAGCTCCAAATTTACGTAGAAAAACAAAAGCCTTATGTTAAAGTACATTTAGCCTTTTCTCTTAGGCTTCCTGGATGAGTTTGAGCCTTTCCAATGTCTGCTAAGAAAAAAATCAGTACTATCTCAGCTTGATTGAAAGTCACAGTCTCTTAACTATGAAATCATTTCAACCCCACCTAGCCTCCGTCCCCTGACCTCTCTCATGCAGGGAAAGATTTAGCAGCTTGTGGGTTTTTGAAATGTCAGAGGCTCTGTTCTTCTGGAGAATAGGTGTGTAGTTGGGGGTGAGCGAAGGCTCTTCACGCTGCATTAGGCAGAGCACACTAAAGAGAAGCTGATGGGAGAAGAATTAATTACAGTTTAACAATAATAATAAAAAGCAAAACAAGAGATGGAAATCAAATAGTCAAGGGAACAAATGGGTTTCCCGGAAGAATGGTGTCTATTCACCGTGGAAAATTTATATGTAGAAGAAATGCTTGGGAATGGGAACACAGAAAAGACAGTCGCAGGCCTGCGGAGGCTCCAGGAGGCCCGGGCTGCTTTACATTGAATTGTCTCATTAGCTGACTGGAGGGATAAATAAATTCCTCCAGTGTCTTTGTTGTCTAACAAGAGGAAAAGCAGAATGGGTCTTGACGGGGCTGGGCTGGGGCGCTTGGGGAGTAGGAGGTGACCTTGACAGCCCCTGGAGCCCAGGGGAGGGCCGGACTGAGTCAACCAGTGGGAAAGAGCAGTGATGTTTCATTTGAGGGCAGGCGCAGCAGCGGGGGGGCTGAGTTGGGGGCCGGCAAGGGGCAGACCCCGCTCCCTGTGCCCACAGCTGACAGTCTGGAGCCACAAAGCCTTCTTCAGGGTGCACCAGGCCACCACCTTCCCCTCCCAGCGCCTTCCTAGTGTCCTGCTGGGAGTGTCCGCCACGTGTTTTATGTGAAACTTGTTACCATGCATGGAAGGATCGACATTTGTGAATAATTAATATTTTTTTAAATAAGAGAATTCTGAGGAGATGGCAGTCCTGACAATGGCCTTGCTTCCAGCTTTGTTGGTATGTGGTTTACACAGTCCATGACACAATTTAGTGGTTTCTAGAATATTCACAGCTTTGGACCATCCTCACAAAAACTGACTTAGAACATTTGCCTCAACACCAAAGGAAACCCAGTCTCCATTACCAGTCAGTCCCCATGTCCCTCATACCTCCTCATCCTAGACAGCCACTAATCTGCTGTCTGTCTCTATGAAACTGTTTGGGTTTCAGATCAATGGATCATACGATATTTGCTCTTTTGTATCTGCCTTATTAAATGTAACATAATTTCCCCAAAGTTCATTCATGCCATAGAATCTATCAGAATTTCATTTATTTAGCCAGGCTTTATGATGCTCACCCATAATCCCACTGTTCTGGGAAACTGAGGCAGGAGGATTACAAATTCAAGCCTAATCTTGGTAATTGAGCAATTTGGTGAGGCCTTGTCCCAAAATAAAGTTTTCTTAAAAAAAAAAAAAAAAAAAAAAAAAGAAGACGACTGAGAATGTAGCTTAATGCAAAGCTCTGGGTTCAATCCTATGTACTTCCAGTGAACAAATAAGTGTATTAATAAATTCTTTTTGAAGTCTAGAGGATATTCCACTGTAGGTCTATACTGAAATTTTTTTCATTCATCTTTCACAGAATGTTTACGTTGTTTCCACCTTGTGACTACTATGAATAAGTCCTCTGCAAACATTAGGGGGCAAATGATTGTATTGATTCATGTTTTTGGTTTTCTTTAGTATATATTTAGGAGAAGAACTTCTGGGTCTGGTCAGGGAGATAGCTCAGGGGCATAAGCTCCTGCCTGACAAATGCATGGTCCTGAGTTCAATCCCTGGTACCCCCCAAACAAAAAGGAAAAAAAATTCTGTTTACCATTTTGAGGAATTGCCAGAACTTTCCATAATGGAAGTAATTGAACTTTTGAACTTCGCAGTTTCTTCCATGAAACAGAATTTTAAAAATATATAACTTAATTAAAATTAATTATTATACATTATATTTATATGTAACTGTGATTAATGACATGAAATTAATTTTTAAATATAATTCTTAAAATACACTTTGCTGTGAGAAACAGAGTCTCCAACATCCAGGACCCACACCAGGCATCTGGCCGACTCTGTGTGTGTGGGCCCTGCATCCCTGATGTACAAAGTTTGGCTACAAACTCCAAAGTAGAAGGAGATGGGTACAAGCTCCTGACAATAGCAAGAAGCCTGTGGTTTTGACAATTGTGTAGGAGGAACAGAAGCAAAGGAAATGGACGCTGGTGGCTCAGAAAACCAAGAACCCGCAAATTGCCCTGGGAATCTTGGCGGCCCAAGCTGAGAACATTGGCAACAGCTCAGGAAACTTCACTGGGTCCAGTGTGCCAGGCACCCAAGGAAGGTGCAAGGGCTTGGGCAGCTCTCCACTCTCTGAATTTTAAAATGCAGCCAATTTTGTTCCAGGATAAAGTTCTGCAGTGAGATGGACCTGTTTAGAGCAGAATTTAAGCGGGGTGTCACAGGGACGGTCATACAAAGGAGAAAAGGGGACGGGATGATTCCAGCAGGGCATGGTGAAGCAGAGTGACCTGTAATCTCAGCATTCAGGATGCTGAATCAGGAGGGTCACTGTTGACTTTGAGGCCAACTTGGGCAACACGATGAATCCAAGCCAGCCTGAGCCTCATAGTGAGACCTTGCCTCAAAAAACAAAGAAGAAAAAAATAAGCCAGGCGTGGTGGCACAGGCCTGTAATCCCAGCACTCGGGAGGCTGAGGCAGGAGGATTATTGTGAGTTCAAGACCAGCCTGAGCTACAAAGTGAGCTTAAGGCCAGCCTGAACTGCATAGGGAGACCCTGTCTCAAAAAGGCAAAAAAAAAGAAGAAAAAGATAATAATAATTCAGGTAAATGTGGCAAAGCATAGCAGGGGAACCTATCTCAGAAAGCATTTGGCCATATACAGCTATTTTTAAATCATTTTGTCAAAATAGCATAAGGAAAACTTCTAAGGTAGTATGAATCTAAGAAAGTTTTCTTAATCTACCTTTCTTTGCCCAAGAACAAAAACAATTCCTTTCATTAAAAATGAGCAAGATGTGCTATATAGATGTGCCAATTCCCCATGATAAGGGGTCTTATTATGTATCTCAAAAATAGACTAATAAAAAAAATTGGTAAATGACAACAGAAAAAGATCAGGAGCAAATCCACTGTAGGAGGAAAACAAAAAATGAAGGATAGAATAAAGTCTTAATAGATAAAAGGCTCCCTAGAAGGCCATGCCCATTAGACAGATCAAACCTGTAACTTAATATATTAAGTAAACTAAAGGGAATTAAGAAAAATGATAACATAGGAAAGAATAGCATAATGAGATTAGAAGACCTTACCAAGGAAATCATTTGAGAAAAAGACTTCAAAAGAGGAAGGAAAAGGAAATAAAACCTATCATCTCATAAATGAAGACTAAAATGAAAGAGACATGTTCAGTCATCCACCGCCACCTAATGTATTGTCTCATAATTCTGTGGCATAAAGCACCAGCCACCGTGTGTCACACATGGCCTCTTAGCGGAGTTCTGCCGGGGCCATGTGGGTGCTGTGGCTGGGACATCTGGCTTCTTTTCAAAGTGGTCGCTTCAGTTGCTCATGTGGCACGGGGCATGCAGGGGCTGCAGGGAGGTCTGGACGCCCATAGCTGGAGGCTGACAAGTGATCCATCCACATACCATTGTCATGCCCAGGCTTTGCGCTTGGTGGCTCAGGTTCCCAAGGGTGAGTGCTCCAAAGGTTGGAGCAGGCTGGCTTGGTCTTCAGTGCCTTAACCGTGGACACCTCCTAGCGTTCCTTCCACTGCAGTCTGCTAGCAGTCCCAGGCCCACCCAGATTTAAAAGCAGGGGCATTGCGTCTCTTCTTAGCCTTGAGGCTTTTGTTTGCAGTCCTGAGGACTGAACCTAAAACCTTGTGTATGCTAAGCAAGCACCCTCCCACAGAGCTGCATGTCCAGGCCTTCCTGTTTTTCACTTTAAAATAAGAGTCTTGTTAAATTACCTAGTGTGGGTTTGAACTTGTGACCATCCTGACGCTTCAGCGTCCTGAGTAGCTGGGATTATAAACCTACACCACCATTATGGCCTGACTCCACTGCTTGATAGGCAGATTATCAAAGAATTTTTGTCCACTTCTTCAGTTATATGAAGAATATGCAATAAAATTCACACATTATAATTATGCAGTTTGATAATTATATACAATCTTATAACCACTAGTCAAGATATAGAACAATTCCCTCACCCTTAAATGTTTTCTTATGCCTCTTTGTAACCATGTTTTAGTCTACCACAGAACAAAAACCATCAGGTCCAAGTAAGATATATATATATATATATATATATATATATATATATATGTAGTATATATAATATATTTTTATATTATATAGTGTATTATAGTATACACACACACACACTATATATATATATATATATATATATATATATACACACACACACACATATATACATAGTGTGTGTGTGTGTGTGTGTGTGTGTACCTTGACAGGTCTTGCTATATATTCCAGGCTGGCCTTGATCTCACCATGTGTAGCCTGAGCTGGCCTCAGATTTCTGACTATCCTCTTGCCTCAGCACCTTGAGTGCAGGCATGTGTCACCACACCTGGCGAAGTTCAGAAGATTTCACTTGAGATGTCTATGAAATGTTTAAAAAGCAGGTAATCCAGCATTACCTAAACTACTTGGGAGTACAATACAAAAAGAAAAATTCCAAACTCAGCTTGTGAAATATCTATAATTTAATCCCAAAATCTGACAAAGATTGATCCAGAAAACTACATACCAATGTCATTTGTAAGCATTTTTGCAGAATTCCAAATTATTTGTACTTGCAGACAGTATGATCTTATACCTCTCCAAACCCAAGGAGACCAATAAAAAAAGCTACCATGGATAAGAAGGAAGAAATTCTATGTAGCAGCAAATGATAAAGCCAGCAATCAAAAATCTAGAGCTTTCATATATACAAATCAACCTGGCTAGAAGAGATAAAAGAGTAGTCTATCTGCAGTAACAAAAAGAAAATAACATATCTACATATGCATTTAGTAAGAAATATAAAAAATTTACATGAAGAAAGTAATACTCCATGGGCCAGCGAGATAGCTCAGTAGATATATGTGCTTGCCTGGCAAGGGCAAGGTCCTGAGTTCAATCCCTGGTACCACAAAAAAAAACAAAACACACATTTGTTTCCCACCTCAGAGGTAAGGGAGGCTGGTATACCTGTGCCCAGGGCTGATGAGGGCTACTGGTGGGAGTGTTCACTCTCCGACCCTTCTAGATAGCCCTGCCCGAGCAGGGCAACCTCCCACACCTGGGAAAAGCCCTTGCTACAGACAGAATAGAATGTATCACCCTGATATGGAATGGCAAAGCCCTGGCCCATATAACCTCTGTGTACTGCATTTACATTGTCTCTAGGTCACTTACAATACCTACTACGAAGTTAATACCATGTAAATGTTGCTATACTGTTTAAAGATTAGTGGCAAGAAAAACTTTATACATGTGTAGTACAAATACAGCTTTTGTTTTGAAATAGAGTCTCATTAACTTGCTAAAATGCCCTGTGGTGGATGCCATCGTGGTCCCAGAGTGCAGCTGCACAGAAAATGGTCATGGCATCTGTGAGCGTCATCTTTACTACCCAAGTGAAAACAGGCACATAGGTTTAGCTCTGTGGCTTAATGACAAAATCATCTTTCATTAGTCACCTTTGGAGAATGATAGAGAGCCAACTCATTGTTTTGGAATTGGATGACCAGAAGGAAAACATTCCCGCTTTTGGCCTCTCTTTCCTCTCTGATCTGCACCCCACATAGCCAAAAAGCTAGGCAGGGGAAGGTTCTAGAAGCACTCCTGCCAATAATCAAGGACAAAATGATTGAGTGGGAATGCCACCCATCTGCCACTTTTTAATGACTGCAACCCTCCTCTATGCCTGATGAGCGAGAGAGAGAGAGACGTGAGGGGCTCCGGGTTGCCTGTGAAGCGGTCCTCCCCCACAACAATGCAACCCCATTCTGAGCAAGCTTCTATTACTAAATTATAAGAACTGTGGGGAACAGAGAATGTGCTACACAACCTGTGAGGACTCATGCAGCAAAATCCAGACTGAAATGTTCTGCAGCAGCGCTGTCCACTACAGCAGTAACGGGAACCACACAGGCAACCAACTCAAAATCTTCCAGGTGGGCTGGGACGCACTCAGAGGTAGTGCCTTGCCTGGTGTAAGGGGCCTTGACTTGATTCCTAGCACTGCAGTAAGGAAATAGATTTTTCCTATCTATTTTCCTACACAACATTTTCTAGTCATCACATTTTAAAAACTAAAAAGAAGCAGGTAAAATTATTTTAGTATGTTTTATTTGACATGGTGGATCCAAAATGTTACCATTCCAACATGTAATCAACAGAAAATCAGTAATGAGATACCCTGCATTCTTTTTCAAGTTAACTTTTTTTTTTTTTTTTTTTTTTTTTTGTCTTTTTGAGACAGGGTCTCACTATGCAGTTCAGGCTGGCCTTAAGCTCACTTTGTAGCTCAGGCTGGTCTTGAACTCGCAACAATCCTCCTGCCTCAGCCTCCCCAGTGCTGGGATTACAGGCGTGCGCCACCACGCCCGGCGTCAAGTTAACTTTTAAAATCAGCGTATATTTCACACTGAATGCTCATCTCAAATGCTAAATGTTCGTCAGAAATACTTAACCTGTATTTAGATCTCATAAAATTTACTGTTGAAAAGTAGATTAAAATATCCACTTATTCCAGATTTCCAAGTTTTTCAATAACTGAACAAGATTTAAATTTAAATTGATATGAATTAAAATTAAACACAATTTAAAATTGAGTTTTCAGCCATCCTAACTGCTATCTATTCAAATGTTCACTGGTCCAGTGTATAAAGTGTTTCCTGTACTGGAGAGTAGATTTTTTTTTTAATGTACTTTAGTTCAGGGTCTACAGGATCTCACTACATAGATTGGACTCTTAGTGATCCTCCTGTTTTCAGCTTCCCAAGTGCTGGGATTATAGGCACTTGCCACCATGCCCAGTCTCAATCTAAATCTCAGCGTGCCCCAGGGGTGGGGCTGGCACAGCATGTGGTGCTGGGTATGTAACCCTGGTCCCTGCCCCTGCCTAAAGCAGGTGCTTTAATCCACTGATCTATCTGGCTGGCTCTTGGAAAGTGTTTGTTTTGTTTTTTTGCAGAACTGGGGATTGAACTCAGGTCCTTGCGCTTGTCAGAGAAGCACTTATTCCACTGAGCCATCCCCGGCCCAGAAAGTGGATCTTAATAGAACTTTTTTCAACCAGAAGTTATGAAAAGCAAATAGATAGAGGGCAACCTGCACAATAGAGATGTATCAACTCATTGCTGTGGATGGGCCTTATTTGAATCTAGATTTAAAACAATTTAAATAACAAAAAGGGTCTAGAGATATCTATTTCCAAATAATATAGGTAGAGAGAAACAATTTGGAGTTTTGGTAAAACACTATTGACCTTGTATTGAGAAGTATGCAAGGCAGAAGATAGTGGACTGAGACTCTTGCAGTCCTATTTCTTAGCAATCTATCCCAGGACCCTCAAAGATACCAAACCCCTTAGGTGCTTAAGACCCTGATATGAAAAAAAAAAAAAAAAAAGACCCTGATATGCAATGGCAAAGCCCTGGCCCATATAACCTCTGTGCACTGTATTGAAATCATCTCTAGGTTATTTACAATACCTAATACAAAGTAAATACCATGTAAATAGTTGTTATACTGTTTAAAGATTAGTGACAAAAAAAAAAGGTTTGTACATGTATATTACAGATACAGATTTCTTCTGAACTAGAGTCTCACTGAATTGCTAAAATGCCAAGCAAGGTTGGGCTCTAACTTATAGTCCTTCTGCATCAGGCTCCCACAATGCAGGAATTTCAGATCTGCACTAGCACACCTGGCAATATGGACACACTCTTTTCGATTTGTGGTGGATTTTATCTGTAAACGCAAAACCCACTGATACTGAGGACTGTTTGTACTTCTTAATCTGATTTTTATTGCCTAGGTATGGTGGCACACGCCTGAAATTCCAGCATTTTGGATTACAGGCTGAGGCAGGAGGAGCACTGCAAGACTGAGGCTTGTGTGAGGTACCTAATGAGCTGAAGGCCAGCCTGAATTACAGAGGGAAGCCCTGTCTTAACAAACAAAAAATAATTTTTAAAAACTGCTTTGAAATTCTTTGTAACAAAAAAAATGTGGGTATGTGTGTGTGTATTCATGTGCTGTGTGGGGTGTGAGTAAAATAAAAGAGTGAATTAAAGGTTCTCCAGAGAGCATTTAGATCTATTTTTGGGTGGAGAAAGAGCCGTTCCCAAGATGATGCACACTATATGGCATACAGCTATACCGTACATGCGAACGCCATCTGTCCCTTTGCAGTATCTCTGCTCTTTGCCATCTGATGTTCTCTCACTGAACACCATCTATGATGGATATATTTTCATTTTTGTGATAGAGACCAACCTCTCAGTTTGGATAGTCATAACCTTACATCAGATGGACGTGTCAGATTTATTCTAACATTCTCCCTTTTTTAAAAATGTATTTAGTACAGGGTCTACAGGGTCTCACTACACAGATCAGACTCATAGTGATCCTCCTGTTTTCAGCCTCCCAAGTGCTGGGATTATAGGCTCGCACCGCCACACCCAGTCTCAGTCACCTTCTCAGAGTGCCCTGGGGGCGGGGCAGGCATGGCATGCCAGGGATCGGGGGATTGAACCCCAGTCCCTGTGCCTGCCTAAGCAGGCACTTTAGTCTGCTGAGCTATCTGGCTGGCCCCAAATTTATTCAGATTAACTGAACTATTGATTGATACTTGACTTGTTTCTAAACATTCATTAATGTAAATAAGAGCTGTGATGAACAGTTTTTCCTCAGACCTCCTTTCGCATCGTGCGGTTATTTTCTTAGGAAAAGTTCCAAGTGCTAGAACTGCTGGACAAAACCATCATTACAGAATTTAAAAAGCAGCTCTTTGAGACATAGGGCCCACTGCACCAGCCCTGGGCTGGAGCCAAGGAATTCGTGGTTGCTTTTAGCTCCAGGTATTTGGTTCTGTGGGTTGCCCCAGTCTGAGTGAAGATTCTGAAATCCAGGAATAGGAATTTTTAAGCAAACTGCTAGCTGATGCTGATACAGATGTGAAAGCCCCTGTTACAGTTCATGTATATTTGCCCACCCAAAACAAGCCTCATGCAGTCATTGAGGTGCAGTTCTACAGTTTCTGTTTAATTCATGATCCAAAGCTGGGATTATGGGTCTGAGTACTGCTGGGGTCTGGGTGTAAATGCTACACCCAGCCTGGGGCAGAGAGCCTGAATGTAACATAAGAGAGACAAAGAGACAGACTTGCTCTCTGCAGCCATTGTTGCTGTTACTCCTCCCTTTTGTTCTCTCTCTGTTTTGCTGCCTTCCACTGAAATGAACTGCTGCCCTCTGCCATGTGCCCCTCTGCCTTGGAGCCAGCTGTGTATGGGCTGAAACCTCTGGTAACTGTGAGCTAAATAAACCTTGCCTTCCTTCATTTTGGGTGTCAGGTATTTGTCCTGAGAGACAAATAGACAACCCCTGTTGGTAAGCAAACACTTGACAAGCCATGGTCCCCTAAGAGGTTTGAAAGTACTCGTACCTGGCTACAGACCTGAAGTTGTTTGGTTTCGTTCATTTTTACTGCTTGGAATTGAACTCAGGGTGCTGCTCATGCTAGACAAGCACCCCACCAATCCACTACATTCCCAGCCCTAACCCTAGCTTTTTTTCAGCAAATCTGAGACCATACTGGTATGCAGATACACTGGCTATGCAAATGCAAACATGAAATTATACTAGGACACACGATGGGATTTTTCCTTTTTGCACCCTTACACCCTCCCTCACTCTCATATTTTTCCCCTCCCCGTGTGTCTTCACCTCCCTTCCATTGCAGGCAGCCTCATTGCTAAACTTAATTATGAATAAGGTTTTCACTATGCTAATTTAACGTATGCAAAAATACTATTTATTATATATGTAAATCAGCCAGGATTCTTAATGAGCAAGCAGCAGAGACCAATTCTGGTTGTTTGCAACAGTAAAAGAAAAATCTTGGAAAGACACAGAGGAGTTGACAGATTGTGTGCGAGCTGGAGACACCCCGCAGGCACTGCCCAGGGCTGAGCACGTGAACTCAGTCCTGTTCCAGCAGGACTTGGGGCCCTGATCCAAGAGAACCAAAAGCCGTCTCTACCTGCCAGAGACAGCCACCTTCTCCCAAGCCTGTGGCCCCCAAGGTGTGGCATGTGACAGCTCCACTAAGAGACTGGTGACACCTTGAGAGGTACCAGAGGGACCCAGAACCTTTGGGTGCTAGCAAGAGCTGCCCTCCTCAACAGCTCGCTGGCCTGGGAGAATGGATCTGGCTATCAGCGTAAAAGTTCAGAGCTCTCCCAGCTCTGAAGTCCCAGCTCCTGAGGCTTTTTGGCCACACTTCTCTACAGAGCTCCCCTGTGTTCGGCTTTGAGATACCCACAGAGCCACAGCTGTCAGATCCTTCATTTTCTTGCTACATTTTCTGAAGCAACAGAGATCACAGGCATCCATCTGGCTCCTGCTGACCTTTCCTGAATCAATACCAGGGGCGAGGGGAAAGCAGGATTAACAGAAAGAAATTTCAGGATGCAACCATCCAGAAAGAAGAGGAAAACCTTGGCAGAAAAAAAATTTTTTTTTTACTTGCAACATCCCTTGGGGATGCTCTGAGGTAATAATTCCTTGGCAGAGGTGCAGGATAATTTTATATGAAGGGTTTGTAACCACTAAGTCCAGGCTTTGTACAGGATATTCAGGAGCACAGAAGGACCCTCTTGGGTCATCCAGGAGGCAGACATCAAGACAGAGTTAGCAGTGCAAGAGATTTAGTAAGTGGCACCTGGAAAGAATAAAGGGGAGAGGGAGCCACAGAGAGCAGGAAGGAGTATGGCTGCCACGCAGGGCTGGCACTGGTGGAAGGACAAAAGAGGAAGGGGTGTTGGGTAGGAAGAGCTCAGATCACGAGCAGGCTTGAGAAAGTCTCCATTAGCCCAAGTAGAGTCCTACATGGGGCAGGAAACGTGGGGACCAGTGGGTCGGGGCTGCCCCAAAAGGGCATGGGGTTGGTTCCCCAAGGAGCTGCAGTTAGACAGTGTCAGTCACTCTGCTCCTCCTAGCAGATGCCCTACTCCTGCTTGAGGACAGATGCAAGTGCCACACCCGCCCGGCCACCACAGTAGGACTGAGCAATATTGCCAGTGCCTAAGTGTATAATTTTTAGAATTGCAGCAATACATTTTTGTCATAGTCACTTTCAACATGTAGACGAGCATAAAAAAGGAAAAAAAAAAGGAAGACTGCTGTTATCTCACTAGATAGAGCACTATAAATGCTATTCTTTATTAAAGTAGGATCATGTGGGATGTACTGTTTTAAACCTTTCTGACTTAAAATGAACCATAGTTATATCCTCCTAATTTAAATAAACCTGTTTTCTAATGACTATTCTGTATTCCTTCGTACAAATGAGCCAGGATCTATTTAAGCGGTCCCTGGTGCTTCCACATTTTGGATGGTTCAGCTTCTCTGTAACTATGAGCATTCCTGCAATGACAGCCTTGGCACCATGCTGTTCTTGGAGGTCACTAGGTTTCTTGAGCCTACCTCAGTGGCTGTCTCTCAAGCTGCATTGTCTTGACAATGAAGATGCTTTCCCACCATGAAGTTCCCCAGAAATGTTGCCAAGGATGCAGAGATGCAAGAGAAAGGGCTCTGGTGATTCTGAGAGGCTTGAGGGAACAAAGAACCAGGTCTGGCATCACGGCTTACAGAAATCAGAATCCTTTCTTCCTGGTGCATTCCTACCAACAAACATGGGTAATTTTTATTTCTTGGTTTATCTACCTGCTACTTTATGAGATTTAATCCCTCTCTCCAATGAGGAGTAGTGAGGGAAGAAAGCCCTCATGATCAAGGACCATTGCTAGAGGTCCATCATCGTCACCATAGCCTTTACCAGCCTTACCTGAGAACAACCTCCATCTAAGACAGCGTGAACAATGCTGGTGTCTTCAGTTTCCATGGTAATTTTCAGGGTTGGCTTCTACAGAGAGCCCAAAAATCATTGTACTCTGGTACAATCATAGAACCTTGTGGAGCCACTGGTAAATGGAGTAAAAGTGGGGTGCTTTGGAAGTGGTGAATTAGAAGTCACAGGAACAGGAAGGAGAATACAAACTACAGCCCGGTATTCTTTCAAGTGCATTTTATCAGGTTAATATTTTTCATCTCAGTCAAAGCAGAGGTATTTTTCCTTGCCCTTCTCGCAGAGAATGAAGCTGAATTTTAGGGCTTAGGTAGTGTCAAGTGGCAGGGTTCCTACAGTTCCTGTCCTTATTGTACACTGTCCCCCAACATCTGCTGAGCTGAACATGATATCTGCTGACCCTGTGCAGATGCCCACTGAGAGTCATGCAGTCCCCATCTGGCAGGCAGGCCATCACCCGAGCTGGCCACTCTGGAGCTTTCCCTTCTTGTCCTCCCAGATTTCCTACATTAAACATGTATTACTTTTGAAATTAGAAAAATAGCTATTAAGATATTGTTGTTAAGCTATATGTCCAGTACCATGGTGTGTTGCTTTTCTATCTTAGCAGTGTGGTGAGATTTGGAATGGGAGGTGCTCAAGACAGGGAACAAGCTCAAATAATGTCACACTGGAGAACAAAACTAGGACAAATAGGCCTGGAAACAATGCACAACAAACCCACCCTAGCCTGTGATCATCAACTCTGCCTCCAAGGAGGGACTTTGTACAGGAAGGTGACTGGACTGTGACAAAATGCAATCAGAACTGCCCCACCCTGCTTTGTGGCTTTGATGGCTGCAGCAGGGCTGTGTTACAGGGCAAAGAACCACACACAGGGTGGGTCAGAGGAGGCCTTCCCTGAGAATGCTGGCCGCAGCGAACTGATTAGGCACAGGTGCTTCTTATTCCGCTCCCTTGAAACAGGGCCTTAGGAGCCAACGCCCTGTGTCTCTGACCTCACCCAGAGCAGATGGTGAGCAGGGTTACAGGCTTAGTTGTTCTCCGGGTCAGCCCCATGTGAGAATGGGGCCATAGACTGGAGTTCGAAGTCACTGAATGCTAAGAGAAGCTGGCCTATTAGAAACATTTTTAAAATTTATTTTGTTTGTTTGCTTTTAGAAATATTTTAGAAAGCAGTATTGGAATTGAGTGTTAAGGGCTGGAGCGATATCTCAGCAAACTAAGTGCCTGCTTAGGCAAGCATAGGGAGCTGGGTTTAATCCCCTGCACCACACGCTACAGTGACCCCGCCCCCAGGTGAGCTGAGCTGGCCACCGAGAACAGGCATTGTAGTGCACACCTGTAAATCCCAGTACTGGGGAGGCTGAAAACAAGAGGATCACCATGAGTCCAAGCTGCAAAGTGAGGCCCTGTACCAAATACACTAAAAAAAAGGAATTGAGAGTTAAATTTCATAAAGCAACAGGTAGACATATCAAGAAACAAAAATAATCCACAGGAGCCATGAATGTTGGCAGGAATGCACCAAGCAGAAAGGATTCTGGTAATTGTGTTTTTAAACTCATATGATTTACTATTTTACCTGTTGTATATTGCAAGATCATCCTCCTCCTCCTCTTCCTCTTCTTCCTCCTCCTCCTTCTTCTTCCTCTTCTTTTTGTACTGGGAATTGAACTCAGGATCTTGTGCTCATCTGGCAGGCACTTGTGCCACTGGGCTATATTCTTGACCCACCCATGATTCTCTCTGTTTTAAAGTTCATTGGTATGAATATTGGGTAAAATATATATATATATATTATATATATATTTTACCCAATATTCCCAATATATATATTACCCAATATATATATATATATATATATATATATATATATGTGTGTGTGTGTGTGTGTGTGTGTGTGTGTGTGTATTTCCTATGATATTAAATAAAAAAATATATACATATGAACTACTATTTAGACTTTAAAATGTAATATATATATATTTTTTTTCTTTACCCACACCTAATTTAATTTTACCATCAAAAAATAATAACAGGGCCAGGGATACAGCTCAGTGGCACAGCACCTACCTGGCAAGTGCAAGGTCCTGATTCAATTCTCTGAATCAAAAAAAGAAAGAAAATAATAGTAATGGTAATAGCAAAAGCATTTAGACCTACATGTCATTGCAGTGTTAACTGTAAATTAATTAAATGGCCTGCTAGTTGTGGCTCTTTAAAATACAAACAGAAAAAAATCCCCTATCCTTACAGAGAGAATTCAAACATTCTTAGCTGTTGTTCCCAGCTTCTTATCGAGAAGATATGCATCAATCCAGAAAGGAAATTGAAAGCCGAGATAAGAGCACAGGGGTGGAAATGACCTTAGTGGAATGTATAAATCCAACTCTGCCTGTATTTAGGCCACAACATGAAAAGTTACATTCCACAGGAGGTCACTGCTCAAATATTTCCTAAGTGTTTTTGAACTGGTTTTCAATGCTGCTAAACCCCTTAAAACCACAATGAAGGCTTTAGAAAACTGGGTTATAGAGACTGAAGAAGGCTTAGGAGAAAGAGGTCTTTGGAGGGAATGGTTTGCCTATTTCCCTTGATCCCAAGTTGAGGAAGGGGTTTCAAAGGAAGCAGCCGAGAGCCTGACCTGGTTGCCCATGCCTATAATCCCAGCTATTTGGGAGGCTGAGACAGGAGGGTCACTAGTTTGAAGCCAGCCTAAGCTGGCTGGGACCCTGCCTTGAATACTAAAGTAAAAAGGATGAGAATGCAACTCAGTATTCCTTGGGGTTCAACTCAGAGTAGTAGGGACAACAAGGAGGAGAAGAAGGTGAGGCTCAATCAGTGAGTGTCCAGTTCTTGCTTGGAAAAGAACAGAAAGGATGGAGAAAATTGTGAAGCCCAGAGGGCAGAGCGGCTTTACAGGAGTACCAGTCACAGAAGCCCTGTCCTGCCCCAGAGGCACCTGAACTCCAGATTTTCAAGATGAGGTGAAGGAAAAGGCAAGAACAGAAGTAACCAAATGCATACATTTTTACCAGCTATAAGCTGCCTGCCTGCCTGCAACAGGTCCAGGCAAATGAGAAAGATTAACTTTAAACAACTCTCATAGTTTTGCTTCTTACATAGGAATGGAATCCTGTTCTAAATCCAGACTGTATTTGGCAACTAAAAGTAATTATAAAAATTGTACTTGTCATGAGTCATGTGATCAGAAAAGTCACAGGATTTTTCTGTGAATTTTCAGCCTCAGACAAGGGTGGATTTTTGCTTTGCTTAATAAATTTTAGGGGTCAGGGAGATAGCTCAGTGGAATAAATGCCTGCCTGGCAAGCGCAAGGTCCTGAGTGTGATCCCTGGCATAAAAAAAAAAAAAAAAAAAAAAATTAAGGAACAATGGGAAACAAATAAAATTGCTTTCTGCCTACACCATGCCAGGACACTGCTACCAATAGACCACCTTAATGAGTTTTAGTCAGCTGGTCCTGAGAGATGACAGGCACCAAGGGTCACCCATAAAATCTTTGCAATAACTTGGAAAATCAGAGTGGCCCAAGGGCTGGAAATTTTAAAATGTTGTTCTGATTTCTGAGCAAGGTAATAGATGAAATTTACAAGTTGATTGATGAGTACCGCCAGTGCAAACCCAACTCTAGAGAGGATTATTAAACAGATGGTTTTCTGAGTACTGTAACAAGAAAGTAAATGCCTGCCAGGACGTAATACGGACTCACTGAAAACCATTCCAACTTCGTTTGTTTCTATCCTCCTCTTCTTCCTCTTCCTAGTCCTTTGGTGAATTCCTCGAGTAATGGATCACAGAGTCTTCACAAACTGTCTCCATTTCTCTGAGGCCATTTCCCAAATCCTCGTGATTGGCATGCGCAAAAGTGAATGTGAGGGGGATGGGGAAGACTAGAGTTCAATTTATAGTTAGTTGCCAGTAGTACTCAGGAAGTGTTGATTAATGAGTCACTGTCACCCTGGAAGGGACGCTGGTGGTGGTCCCATGGGCTTTGTTCTAATCCTGTCAAGTTAATATTTATTTATTTTTAATGGACACATAAACATTATACATATTTATGGGGTGCTGTGTGACATTTCAAGACAGGCACACATTGTGTAAGGTTGACATGAGGTGAAGCACATCGATCTCTTCAGGCATTTATCATTTCTTTCCTAATGAAAACATTTGAAATTCTGTCTTCCAGCTTCTCTGAAATACACAGCTCAATCTCATTTTCCGAGTCACCTTACTGTGAATATTTTTTATGAATAACTTATAAGATGACACACGAGCTGGCTTTATGGAAGGTGTGTAGGACACTGAGACAAAAGAGATTCGGAACACATTTGAATCACTATAAATTTTTTAAAATCTGCAATCACACATGCTGACACATTTGGGCAGTGAAGGTTGAAGTATCTGTAAGCAGGACAAGGGCTGCTGAGGATTCAAACACAGATTATTTTTGCTCTCAGACAACTGAGCAGAGCCCGCTACTGAGTCCAAGGGCCCTCTTGGTTATGTAATTCTCTAGGTACCGCCCCTGCTCACCCTTCTCATTCATTGCAAGGACACACCCAGATCCTCCCCAAAACTGCCCCTAACATTGCCAGACCCAACCCGCTGAGCCAACTCAGCTCCTTAGCACCCCTCCCCCCCACCCCTTTCCCAACCCCTACTAAGGCCTCCGCTGTGGTTCCACCAGGTTTTAATGCCCTGGGCATCCTGCCAGCTCCTGGGCTATTATCAGTCTCCCCAGAGCTGCATGAACAGGGCTGGGAATTTTTTCCCTCTTCCACCAAGTGTCTACTTGCTCCAACATCCTAATCCCATATATCCCTGTGCATAAATATATGTGTGCTTCCCATTGGTATGAAATCTCCCAGGGATGATTCAAATCTGCATTGTTTAAAAATTCAATTGCACCAGCACAGAGTGGAAGAGACCTGTCTTGGCAAGAGCCCTTATGGAGCATTTGAGACAATTTACCTAAGACCTGTTTGCCCAAAGTGAATTTGCTTAAGGTCCCAGCTGCGAAAATGTATATCCTAAGAGCACACATGTGCCATTGCTATAGGGTAAAATTACATTTAAAAGCCTCTTGATTGTTGAATGATTCTACTTTACCTATTTTTAAATATATGAATTATTGAGCAAACTGAAGGTACTTCTACTTTTATCTCACATTTGGATAGCTATTTTTAAACTTAAGGGATATCACTTGGTAAATTTTTTTTTATAAAGTTCTATACATCCTAGAACAACCAGTATATTTTTAGACAAAGCATAAAAAGTTCATACCCAATTTTCTTCTTGATAAGCAAACACTGGAAATGACAGAAATGTATGTTGACAGATGGATAAGCGATGGTGGCTGTAGCCACACAATGGATTAGTATGTAGTAACAGAAAGGCATTAACTATAGATCCCTTCAACAACATGAGTTCATTTTTTAAAAAAATGTTATAGAAGCAGGCAGAGGGCCCACTAGGTAGATCAGCAGACTACAGTACCTGCTTAGACAGAGCATAGCTGCTGGGGCTCTTGCCCTGGCATGCCATGCCAGCCTGTTCCCCCACCCCTACCCCCGCTGAAATGGCGATTGAGACTGGATATGGTGGTGGGCACCTGTAATCCCTGTTCTCGGGAGGCTGAAAACAGGAGAATCACTAGGAGTTGGATCTACGTAGTGAGACCCTGTAGACCCTGTCCTAAATACAAAAATAAATAAATAAATGAAAGGCAGAAAGTGTATAGGTAGCATTTCATTTATATGAAGCTCAAAAATAATCATAGAAGATAGTGAAAGAATAGGTACCTTTTTTTTGTTGTTGTTGGGGGTGGGGTGACATTTGACAGAGTAAGTCTTCTACCTTGTAATCTGCCCAGTGGCCACACATGAAAAATGGCAATATGTTTGCATAGTTTATCCTATGTAAATAAATACCTCACCAAGTTATGTTTTCAAAGCTTTATGTTTCTTACAAGTTTCCACACAAAAACACACCAAGTTTGTGGATTTTTACCTCTGGTTTGTAGTCTAGCTCAGATATTATATACTTTTTTTTGTGTAATGTGGATTTTCAGGGGAAATAGAACTTGGGTTGGTACCTATGGAATGAGGTCCCTCATTGGAAGAGCAGAAATGCGCTGCATGCGTTCAACTCCATTACTGCTCAAGTTTCCTAACTCCTAACTCACGCTGGGTGAAGAAACAGAAACACGTGTGGCCTCAGACAGAACACAGCATCCCGGGCTCAGGTCATTTCTGTTCACATCCGGGCTTGGGCCACATGCAGTTTTCAGCAGGCTTTCTTTCCTCGCTCTCCAGTCCTCCACCCACATTCCATGCTGATCTTAGCAGAGGCTGCCACGCACCATCCGGTATCCTGCATCCACCTCCCTGTTCACTTGGAGCACCCTGACCACCGCAGATGCTTTGAGTAAGCACACCTTCCTTGAGGTTGGCAGGGCAATGTGCAGGTCAAAAGCCATGCTCAGTTTGCTACCTGGCTTGGTGGGAGTCTGATCCCCCACCTCGTCTCCCAGGATCAGAGGCTCCTTCCCGCATAAGCAATACCTCAATCCCCTAGTCTCCTCCACTCAAGGAGATAATTTCTTTATGAATACCCACAGAAGGCTTTCTTCTTTTTTTTTTTTTTGAAATGTATTAATTTATTGAAACTGTCCTACTAATCGGTTTTGAAACTGTCTCATTGCTATCCGTGTCCCAACAAAATTATAAACAAAATTAAAAAATAAAAGCACAAAAATAAATACATAAATAAATAAATGAGTACAAGTAATAACAAAGGAAGTAGATGAAAGGGATACTAGTGATCAGGACAGAAAATGACACAAAACACTGAATGTAGAAACATTAGTTTACAAATTGAAGGAAAATTTGTTTTGGTTTTCTTTTGTGGTTTTTTGTTGTTGTTGTTTTGTTTTGTTTTGCAGCATCAGGGATTGAACTCAGTACCCTGTGCTTGCCAGGCA
>PVKA01014438.1:40859-52673 GCA_004027165.1 Ctenomys sociabilis
TATGACTACTCTTCTTGAGCCTGGTAGGCTGAGTAATGGTGGTGCTCTTTTCTGTAAAGCATCCACCTGGTGGCATTGAGGAAAGAGCATTATTGGTTAGACACCATTTTGTTAAGGAATCCTTAATTGCTTTCTCAACCCACAAAAGAGGACGGTGCTCCTTTGTGTACCAAATGAGGCGAAAAAGAAGTTGTAAACAGATTGGATGTTGGCCTAATACTGGTCCTGGGAAGAAGAATGAGCAAATCAGAACTTTTCCTGGGGGCTTGCTGGTTAGCTCAGTTGTCTAAAGCACCAGTCAGGCACAGGGGACCATGGTTTTATTGAAAAAGTTACTCAGTTCAGGTGCAAGGCATTGTGGGTAATTCTGTTATTAATTTATTACATATATATGTATTTTTATGCCAACTCTAGTAGAAACTAAAAATCTTTGACTGGTTTCTCAAAACTCACCCTGGCTCTGAGGAAGAAAGTCTCCAAGTTTGGCAGGCCCTGAAACAGATGTCTGTGGCATTTTAGCTAATACGATTAGGCTCTGAGGGAAGAAAATGGTACATTATAAAGGCTGGAAGCACAGTCTCTAGTGTCAGGTTGGCCCAAGACCTGGAAAGACCACTGCTTGAGTTTCTTCATCTGCAACTGCAACTAAAAACCACTTCCCAAGCCATTATGCAAGTTCAGTGAGATAATAGTGCACACAGAGCCTGTCATTTAAAGCCTCAACACCACTGTTACTCTTAAGACAAGAACACAGGGAGGGCTGGGGTAATTAAGCAAAAATAAAAATGGGAAATGGTCAAAAAAGAAATGTCAGGACATGAAGGGATCTAGAAATCATGAAATATGAAGAACAGCTGAGGTAAATTAGGATCATTTATCATAACAGGATTTCCAAATTTCGAAAGAACTACTTGTGTTCAAATAGGAACTACAACACCCTGTGCTAGATCATACCTCTCCATTCTGAGTAAAATCCCAGTCCCCCAAAAGGCTCTGCACCAAAGGCAGCAGAGTCTGATGGTCAAAGGCACTGTTTTGGGACTGGCAGCTGACGACAACTGGGGCCCCCAGTTGAAGGATGCTGAGCAGATGCAAGGCTGGCCCTTCAGCTGGGCCAGAAAGATCTGGAAGCCACAGCAGCTCAGGGAGGAGGAGTAGGAAGTGGTCAATCCCAGCTGGACCATAGCAGCCTCTTGGATCAATGCTAACTATGCCTGGTACCCCATCCACCTTTGTCAGAGGCCATCTCAGGCTACACTCCATCCAGCACTCCCCCTGGGCTGGAGTCCGTTTCCTTGAGATCTGGCCAGGAAATGCCAAGCTGGGTGGCCGAGAGATTGGCTGCCTTGGCTGGGAGGCCAAACGCCTGGCTAACTGGTGTGTCTCCAGAGAGCAGACTGACCCATCTTGATTGCCCAGATCCCCGCCACCTTGCTGGCTGCCCAACATCCCCTGCAGCCAGCTGATTTTCTCATTGCTAGACTTGTAAATAGCATGATTTATGACCGAGCTCATCGTGGTGGCCCCTGGGTATACACGCTTTCCCTTCCAGGCTGGGAAGTGAATAATGAATTAATCGCCCTGCCTCGGGTTCAATACAGAGCTGAGTGTTTGCAGATCTTTATTGTGCTGCGCAGGTCAAGTCGAACTGCTCAATTTACACTCCTAATTCATTTGAGTTTGTGCACTCTACACGTTCCTGAGGAGCTGCGGCCTCATAACTGCATGGTGTATAAAGTAGCCTCACTTCCTCTCCCAAGAAGAGCGAATGCCAAAGATCTGTGGGTGCTGGGAGAAGCCAAGTTCCTTCTCAGAGCCTGCCCTCCCCAGTGTTGCTGTCCTGAACCTTGTTGAATAGGGCATTTCTCATCATTCACACTAGCTGGTTCTAGCTTCACCCACACTGCTAGTTATTAAAACCAATAGCTTGAGCCGGGCGTGGTGGCGCATGCCTGTAATCCCAGCACTCGGGAGGCTGAGGCAGGAGGATTGTTGTGAGTTCGAGACCAGCCTGAGCTACAAAGTGAGCTCGAGGCTAGCCTGAACTGCATAGTGAGACCCTGTCTCAAAAAGACATAAAAAAAAAAAAACCAATAGCTTGAAGTGAGCACACTTCAAGAAAAGAATTCTGTCTTCCTTTTTTCTGGTTCTATTGGTAAAAATTTGGGACCATCCCAGATTTGGCCATTTTATTTCACCTCCCAGAAAACAAAGACAGAATTGGGTACCTTTCACCCAGTACTTGATCATGGAAATCAAGGGGACCACCGGGCTCTAGTTGGAATAAGGCTGGCCCCAGAACCACCCTGATGGGCTCCAGAAGAGGGCACGTCTAGTCTAGGCCCAGCACAGCTGATCCATCTCCTCACCCAGCACTTCTGGAGCTGGTGACAAAGCTTTTCTTCTGCAACATGCTGCACCATGGCCACTGCAGGCAAAGTTGGAGATGGGAGCATCCCTGGTAGCAATGCGCACTGAGACCTGGAGTTTTTCCTGGACTGCAACATAGAAGAGCCAAGGATGCATCTTAGAGAAAGGAGCTACACACAGGTGAGCTGCACTGCCTAATTCTTGGTTTATGAAAGCTGGCTTATACAGAAGATCCTGTCGATAATTTAGGATTTTTTTTCAACATAGCTAATACAGGGTCTCACTACACAGATCAGACTTGGAGTGATCCTCCTGTTTTCAACATCCCAAGTGCTAGGATTACAAACATGCACCACCACACCCAGTCTCCAATGCCATCTCAGCATGCCCCAGGGGTGGGGCTGGCATGGGGATCAAACCCTGGTTCTTGCATCTGCCTAAGCAGGTACTTTATTCCGCTGAGCTATCTGGCTGGCCCCCTTGTAGCACTTATAGGATAACAGACTATTCTTTACTGCATGAATTAGAAAAATATTTAAAATTACCTGCATCCTTACCTGCATGCAAGAAGAGATGATTTCTCTAAAATTAGAACAGAAAGCACTGGGTTTTTTTGTTTGTTTGTTTGGTTGGTTCTGTTTTTGCAATGCAGTGACTTCTGTTCAAACTCATCCTGGAGACAGCAAAGAGGCTCTCTGACCCTGAGAATTCCAAATAGAACAACAAGGACAAATTTAGGAAACTTCCCCAAAGAGAAGAAGGCAGGCACAAAAATGATCAAGAAGAATGTATATGATGAGGAAGAAACACAAAAGGTAAGATCTGCTTTAAGTGGTTTAGATTTTCTGAGGAAGCAAACAGGGCATTTGAGATAGGCATCATCCAAGACTTTACAGAAAATGTCTCTAAGTGGTTAAAAAAAAAAGTCCTGAGCACATATTGAAAAGTTTCACAGCGCTCAAAAGGCAACACAGAAATCCATGTGGCAACGTCCTCATGATGTTCCTCAATTATGAAACTAACAGAGAATCCTTTAAGGATATAGACACAAAAATCAAGTATCCATGGGGACAAAAGAATAGATTGCGCTTAGGCTTCACTCATCAATCCTAAGTGCCAGGGAACATCTAGTGACCCCTGTAGATAGTTGAGGGGAAAGTTTTGTCCCAAGATCATTAAGTGTGACTTGTCTGGATAAAATCCCCTGGAAGATATATATATTTTTAAAATATAGCACCACATCTGTGGGGGACCATGGATTATAAATTGAGTGGAGAGGATGTCTGAGGCTGTTACAGTCCTGCCCTTGGGCCAGATCAGAAGCAGAAACTCCACTCTTTTCTGACCACAGTTGGAAGCTCCAGGGCTAATGACTTCTGTGGCTCTCACAGGGCAAGATGAGACCTGCTGCAGACACCGAGAGAAACTCCAGTTTCCTTATTGTCCCCACCCTTCTTGTCCTTGTCCTTACATGAATGCTTTTCTTGTCTTCCTAGCCCACCATAGTCACCATTACTGCTCCTAGAAACACTCACCACCCTTCATTCGTTGTACTTGGCTCAGATGTAATAAATAAATCAATACCAATGTTCTGGGTGACTCATGACCTTTTGTTCCTAGAGAACAACAGGGAACCCCAGATCCCTAAGCTGCATCCCTAATTTCTTTCCTGCTCCTTCCCTCTTTTCCTGCCATGCACTGTAACCCCAGGCATGAGATTGGAACTCACTGTAGCAGTCTCCAATACACATTCCTTATTTCATATAACTTTATTTTGGAAATTACTTGTAGATATCCTCCTGAGAAATGCATTACAAGATGAACTAACCCAAGACCTCAACATCAAACAGAGGAAGACCACTTGGCAGTTTCTTACAAAACTAAATTTAAATCCAACACTTAGTCTTTGGTGTTTACCTGAGGGAGTTAAAAACTTATGTTTATATAAGAATTGGCAAGTAGATATTTATTCATATTTACCAAAACTTGGAATTAACAAAGACTCTTTTCAGTAGGTAAATGGAGAAAAAAAAAACCTGCTGTGGGCCAGGAATATTGCTTAATGACACAGCCTCTGCCTGGCATGCAAAAGGTCCTGAGTTTGATTCCCAGTACAAAAAGGAAAACGCAAAGAAATAACCTGCTGTATGTCTAGATAATAGAATTTTGTTCAGTTTCAAAAAGAAATCAGCTCTCAAGCCGTGAAAGTCCATGGAGAAACTTTAAATGTATATTACCAAGTGAAAGAAGCCAATCTGAAGAGACTACCTGCTAGACAGTTCCAATTACATGACATTCTAGAAAGGGCAAAAGTATAAAGAGAGTAGTTGCCAGCAATTGTGAGGGAGAAAGGGAGAGCAGATGAATAGAGAGTACATAGAACATTTTTAATATGGCAAAGCGGTTCTGTGTGAAGCTGTTCTAGTGGATACATGATCTAATATGTTTGTCAAAACTCACAGAATGTGCATTACAAAGAGTAGACCCGCCTGAAAACTATAGACTTTCATTACTAATATTGTATCACTACTGGTTCATCAAATGCAGCACAGGAAGACAAAACATTTACAGGTGGGTAAAGGAAGGGAGTGGCCATGAAGATATATATCTGAGGGAGGGAATTGCTCTTTGTTTTTTTTTTTTTGTTTTTTTTTTTCTGTAAATCTAAATCTAGCATCCCCAATATGTCTATTAGTTTGGTTTTTTTTTTTTTTTTTTTTTTAGTACAAGGCAATGATCCTAAAGAGTTGTAAGTCCTCTTTGACTTAGCATAGATCTCAGATTCAGTTGAACTGGATGTGTGCAGGGGCAGCCTGTAACCTGAGAGCACAGATAGGCCCACCGGAAGTGGGTGGGTTCCTGCCATTTTTATGTTCTTGCTCCATTTCCGGTCTCTTGGGTAGCTGCAGCTCCTCCCTGGTATAGCACTTGCTAGAGGGTATGGCCTTTATGCTATTGGCATCCTATGCCTAGAAATCACTGCACACATCTTTGTCACCTCCTTTATGATGGCAGAGCAGCATCTAATGGCATAGCAATCATTTTTGTAATCAAGGAACTTGAGTAGCTGTGAAACTAATCAATTTCCGCTGCAGTGCTCAAAAGGCTCAGAGACTGGCAGCCCCAGAGATTTTGCAAGTAGGAGTAAAACGAGTCCTCTGGGCCCCCAAAACAGTCGATATAGAGGAAGGAAGGGGCTGCGTGCTAGAGGTTGACACAGCCAGCTTTCCCCTCACACTTGGGCTTCAGAACCCCCAAAATCATACACTATGTTTATGGCTGTGGAAATTTTACTACTTTAAGAGAGAAAAAAAATTAAGGCATTGATAATACAACCTGCACAGAATGGCCCAAGAGGAGGGATGATTATAGTGAAGCCCTCAGTTAACAAGCTTTTTTGCTTTCCCCCTGGCTCAAATGTCTAACCATTCCTCAGTGCCCTGCTGCTGTGAGCAGACAGTTCTTGAAAAGGTATACAAGAAAGCCAAATTAGAACCACAAGGGATAATGAAATATACCCAGCAGGATGACTAAAATTTAAAACACTGACAATATAAAGTTCTGGTGAAGATGCAGAACAATTATAACTCTCATACATTGCTGATGGGAATATAATAGTAGTATAACCATCTTGGAAAACAGGCAGTTTTTTGTAGAGTTCAGAACAATCTTTCCATAAAACACAGCATTTCCACCACTTGGTGTTTACCAAGAGAAATGAAACCACTTGTCCATTCACAGCTCCCAAACTAGAGACAAGCCAAATGCCAATCTATAAATGAATGGACAAAGAGTATATGTGAATATAATGGCATGTTGCTTAGCAATAATAAGAAAAATTATGTATTAATACATTCTTTATGAATTACAAAAGTATTACATGTCACCATTTATGTGAGACTCTACAGAAAGACAAAGTCTCCTACAGTGGCTTACAGAAAATCAGTAGTTGCTAAGGCGGGGAATGATGTCCCAGTGACGGGGCATCAGGTATGATGGAAATGTTGTATGTCTTGTTGGCAGAGGGATGGTGGCTCTTTTCACTTTTTCTACACCTATCAATACATGTCTCGTGCTTGCCAATATATGTCAAAATGTATTAAATTTTACATTAAAATTGTACAGGTATTGTATGTAAGTTATACCAATGAGATGAAAATATAAATTATGTAACAATTAAGACGATTAAAGAAAAAATTCAACAGATACCCAAGGACCACTGATCATTTGAGGAAAGCATTTAACTTGGGAGAGAGAGGCCGAGAGGAAATAAAAGGAAAAAAGCAAGTTGAAGAAAACAGATTGTATATGGATACAAAGACACTGAAAGAATGAAAATTGACAGTCATTGTCCCCAGACAGACTTTCTGCAAACAATATGTCGACAAACAGAGGCTACTATAGTAAAAGAAGAGATGTGGAAGAGAAAATTAAAGCCAAATCTATGTCGAAGATGTGAGCCAAAGGAGTTTCACAAAGAGGATAGGAAAAGAGATTAAGCCAAAACAAATTTGTAAAACTATACAGTATTTCCAAGCACACACCTAATCCCAGCACTTGCCGGGCTGAAGCAAGAGGATCATCATGAGTTCCAGGCTAGGCTGGGTTACATAGTGAAACCCTAAACAAAAAAACAAAACTATAGGATATTTTCAAATTAGATTGAATGTCAGATAGATGAAAACAGACCCAAGGCACATCACGATGAAATTGCAGTAACTAATGACAAAGTGGAGCTGAATGTGGCAGCACACACCTGTAAACCTATCACTCAGATGGCTGAGGCAGGAGGATCATGGTGAGTTGAGGCCTGAGCTAAATAGTGAGTTCAAGGCCAGCCTGGACTACATAGAGAAAGACCCTGTTTCAATTAAACAAACAGAGATGCTTCCAGAAAGGTGGAAAAGATTTTCATGCAAATGGTCAAGAATTAGAATTGCTTTGGGGTGGGCCAGCCAGAGAGCTCAACAGACTGAAGTGCCTGGTTAGGCAGATGCATCCTGTTCATCCCCAGTGAGCCAAGCCAGCCCTGCCCCCAGGGTGTGCTGAAATAGTGACTAAGACTGGGCATTTAATCCCAGTCTTATAATCCCAGCGTTTGGCAGACTGAAAATAGGAGGATCCCTATAAATTCCATCTATGTAGTGAGACCCTGTAGACTCTGTACTAAATACATTAAATAATAATAATTATATTAAATTTAAAAAAGAGAATTACTTTGGGGTTTTTTTGTTACAGCATTAGAAGGTGGAAGACAGGGAGTGATTCCATCAAAATTGTGAATCCTGGGGGGAAAAATTGCATCTAACTTAGAATTTTTTTTTTTTTTTTTTTTTTGGTACCGAGGATTGAACTCAGGACCTTGCACCTAACAGGCAAGCACTTATTCTATTGAGCTATCTCCCCAGCCCTTGACTTAGAATTTTGAGTGAAACCAAATTGTCAGTTATTATGGAGGTATAATAAAGACATTATTAGATATGTCCAATCTCTGAAAATGTACTTCCTGCACATTCCTTTTAGGAAATAACTGGAGGTTGTGATTTGTCAAAATGAAGAACAATGCAGAGGAAGATGAGGTGATCCTTAGGAGAGGCTGACAGGAAAAACAAGTCCCCATCTGAGCCACAGCTGGCCCCGACTAGACCAGAAGGACCCAGGACAGGTGCTTCAAGAAAATGAAATGAGATAAACATTTCACAGACCTGGAAATCCTGTGAATGGATTTAGAGAATCAATAGATAACTTGGTGCTGAATGAGCAATAATAATACACACACAAACTAAGCAAGTGGAAAAAAATAATCAAGACAGTTCGTCTCCAAAAAATACAACCTCACAGAGAGAAAGAAAACTGACATTTAATAATAAGGCACTCACAGTTCAGCTATGGATAAAATTCGTATCACTGCAATAAACCCTGGGTATCATATGTTTATGCTATGTGAATTTGAGAACATGAAGAGATGGGAAATACAAGAATGTAAGTAACAGTAGAAGCCTGTTATTTAGGAACTACTATGTGGAGCTGACACAGGTCCACAACACTCCTCAATCCCTTCTTCCCCTCAGCCTCCCCGTTGTCCTCTTCCCTTCAAGGAAGATCTGTCCCCCTCTTCCTTTCACCTCTTTTGCTTTGCTCTTTATAATGTGCAGTTCTCGTATAGGAGAAGCCAGGCATTATCTGAGCCCGGGTGTCTGATTTAGTTCACTGTGTTCTCGAGGTGCACCATTTCCCTGCCGATGCTTCAAGTTTACCTTCCTTTGTTGCAAGAATGATACCCCATTGCACATAAATACACTTTCCTTATCCAGTCAACTGTTTGCTCAACATTGAAGATGCTTTCAAGAATTACCTATTTATAAAAAATTGTGCTGCTCTAAACATGGATATGTGTGGATCACTATACTGTGATGTCCTTAACTCTCTGGGGAAGGTATTTAGAAAAGGAATAGCTGGGTCCAGTAGTAGAATTTCTACTTTTAGTTGTTCGAGGAATCTCAACTTCCATAGTAGTTGGACTATGGTGTTACAGTCTCACCAGCAATTTAGAACTGCTTCTTTTTTTTCTCCCCATCCTCACCATGATTTGTTATTTATTATTTGATTTCTTTTTTTTTTTTTTTTTTTTTTGGCGGAATCTGGGATCGAACTCAGGCTTTTGCGCTTGCCAGGGAAGCACTTAGTCCCTGATCCATCTCCCCAGCCCCTATTATTTGATTTCTTGATGATGGTGACCCTTTCTAGTAAGGTGGAATCTCAGAATTATTTTAATTTGCATTTCCCCAATAGCCAGCAACATTGTGCATTTCCTCACATATTTAGTGGCCATCTGTATTTCTTCTCCTATGGAGTGGGTGTGACTTTCACTTGCACATTAGAAATTGTATTCTTTAAAACAAACAAACAAAAAAGGGATGGGGGTATAGCTCAGCAACACAGTGCCTGCCTGGCCAGCATCAGGTCCTGAGTTCAATTCCCAATTTAAAAAAAAAAGGCAACACACAAAGTCATTGTCCTAGAAACCAAAGAACGTCTGTGAAAATGTTCTGAATTAAGAGGCTAACGAGACATGATAACTAAAAACAGGGCCTGACTAGAACCTGGATTCCGTCTTGGAGGAAATGCCATTCAAGCCAAACAGACAAAACGAGAATGTGGACTGTAGATTGCAAGTTGTAAATGTGTAAAGTTGGTAACTACACTGTAGTTACATTTTTTTTCAAATCTCTGTTTTTAGTAAACACTTTGGTATTTCCTGAACAGATAATAAAGAAAATGGGCTCACAACTGGGAAGCGGGAAAGAAAAAATATAGACATATATACACAAGATAGCTAAAATAAGCATACCACTACTTCCTATTAGTTCATTAAAAGGAAGTTTGCACTTAGATTGTTTGATCAATTTTGCATGCCTATGTCTTGTAATCCAAGTAACTACTCTGAAGGTAGTAATATGCAATATAATAACCATTGTTAATTTCTTATTGTTTTGAAATTCTGTATCATTGTTTTTATTTTATTTCTCTTTAGGATAACGAATACTAACAAATAAGTCTGTGCATATAGGTGTGCCTTCTATTTTTAATCTCATAAATTTGAAATTATCACGAGGAAAAATGTTCAGAAAATACTAAGCTTTTTTTTTTTTTTTTCAGTGTATTTAGTACAGGATTTACAGGGTTTCACTACACAGCTCAGACTCCTAGTGATACTCCTGTGCTCAGCATCCAAGCACCGGGATTCTAGGCGCGCGCCACCATGCCCAGTCTCAATTGCTGTCTCAGCGTGCCCTGGGGGCAGGGCCATGACAGCAGGCCAGGGATTGAACCCATGGCACCGGCACCTCCGTCTGACTAAGTAAGTGCTTTAATCCACTAAGCTATCTGGCTAGCCCTAACTAAGCATTTTTGACACCTTGAAACTTTCTAATTATCTTCTCTAATAGTGTTTGTAAATAGAATATCATGTCTGCATCTTGTACAACAAATAACCACTAAGAAAACAATATACAACATATTAATTATTGAATCTGTCCTACTAATTTGATTTGAAACTGTCTCATTGCTATTTGTTTTTCAATAAAATTAAGAAGCTTTATAATTAAAAAATTATGAGAAATACTATGTATCCACACCTTAAGAAATAAAATATTACTAATGAAATTGAGAAAACAATCATATTGAACAGCCTGGGTATTGAATTTTTTATTTGAGTGGAACTAATAAACCACAGGCTTAGCCATAAATTAGTTATAGATTAGATATGCAGGTAGATGTATTTCATGTCCTTTTTTTTCTACCTAGAATCTGTTAATATATTTTTCTACCTAAAATTTGTTAATATATATTCACAATAGTTCAGCATATACTTTATGATCTCAGTGATATAAAAAAATAAAAAGTATAGTTATAAAATTACATTACATATTTGTAAGTATATATGTATATATTTTAAAACTTTCTCTAATAAACATATATTACCAAAATAGACATAATTTTAAAAACCAATCTATGTAATTTTGCATGTACCATATGATCATAATCATGTAAAATTATAGACAACAAAAGAATGAAAGGAATATATAAAAAGCCCACTATTTCTGAGTACAAGATCCTCATTCTTTTTTCTTCTTTCAGGGCTTTCCTGTTTTCATAATAGTACTATAACAATAAAACATCAGTGTCCTTTTTTTAGCCAATGAGAGGGTTGCAGATTATTTTTAAAAACGAGCTCTTCGCCTCACTCCATGCACCCAAATTAATTCCAGGGTTTTAGAAAGCTAATTTTTCAAATTGTAACACATTATGAGTTATTAAATATTTATTAAATATTAAATGTCTTGAAATGGAGGGGGTTTTCTAAACTCAGGAATACTAAGAGAAATCCTGGGAAGGACATGTGCTAGCGACGAATTTGGCAATATCGCAATCAGAAGAGCATCTCAGGTCTTGACCCGGAGCCAACGGGCCTCTCCTTCTGCCCCTGCGCCCCTGGCCCTCCTTGGGCCCTGCTGCTTCACGCCCTTGCTCTCCTGGAAGAGGCCCTGTGTGGTCCCAGTACAACGGGCCCTTCTGATCTTGGCACGAACCAATCAAGGTTCTCCACATTCCCCATCCATCTCTTTGCCTTCCGAGTCTCCTAAGGTCGGGGGCTAAGGGGAGCCATTATCGCTCCCTTATCCCACATCCTGGCAGAAGGGGACAGGCTTCTCTTCCCAACTTGGCCCAGCCTCCCGCAGAAGGGCCAGCGGGACTGTCCTCCTCTTCTCTGCAGGATGGCATCTCTGTCGTCTCTGGCGGGCAAGGCAGGCCATCTGCTGACCCTGTCACCAGCTGCCGTCTCGTCTTCACTGGCCGCATCCCTTGAGAATCCCCCGACTTTCGGGCACATGTTGTCTCGCTGCCCTTATCTTCCAGGGACTTTCACGATCTCCTTCTCTC
>PVKA01014439.1:0-52433 GCA_004027165.1 Ctenomys sociabilis
GGTGGTGGTGGTGCTGGTGCTGGTGGTGGTGGTAGTGATGGTGATGGTGATGGTGGTGGTTGTGGTGGTGGTGGTGATGGTGGTGGTGGTGGTTGTGGTGGTTGTGTTGATGGAAACCATACTTCAGAGCCTTTGCATAATCCAGGCTCACTCAATATGATTCCTTTTTTTTGTTAAATGAGGGATGGGGACCAGGACACCAGGCCTTAGTGACATCACAGAGCCCAATCTGTAGAAAGGAGAGATTAGAGGAGAACCCAACACAAACTGACAGAGCTACCCTTAGGAAGAGTACAGGGACTTGGCAGGGCCACCTTAAACACAAACAGAGGTCTGCTTATAGCAGCTCAGGCCCCTTTCTGAGCCCAGATTGTGTCACCCATGTGCTGTTCTCCAGCTCACCCACTGGTGCAGGGTCAGGCTTGCCCCCTGTCCCTGGTGCTGGAATTCAGCAGCACGCAGGCACTTCAGTGTTTGTATCCACCATCCTCTGAGAGCATCGAGGCTGCCTGAGTCCTGGCTGTTGCCAGCAGCACTGTGGTGGACATGGCTCTTCAATGTGTGGTCTTCTTCCACTGGATGGGTGCTCTGGAGTGGGAGAGCTACACGGTGTTCTCTGGGCCCTCCCCAAGGTAACTCCATCCTGTGGTGGGCCCCAGACTCACCCAGAGGCCCCTGAGGTTCAGCCCAGAAGACAGCCCAGCCCATGCTAGCCAGCATTGCTGCTACAGGCCACAGACTATTGCAGCTCCCCTAGGAACTCTGTGCTTTTGATCCTGCTCTGCTGTTCTAATCAGTACCCTAATCCAGCCCAGGGGACAGGTGACAAGGTGGTGCAAGAGCCCCCAAGTCTTCCCCTGCTCACTGAGGGACCCTAGAAAGCCAGTCCCTTGCCAAGCTTGGTGTGTCCAAGCCATTCTTTGGGCTGTTGGAGGCAGATGTCCCTTTGACGCTTCCCCAGGACACTGACCCAGCAAGCTGCTGCTGGAAAGAAGCACAAAGCCAGAGGGACAGCTCTGCAGCTCTGCGGCCACATGGCATGCCTGCAGCTAAACACAATGTGCCTGACATTTCACAGAAGATACTGAAGCAGCTGCCAAATGTTCCCACCACCAAGAACCAGTAAATGTCTGGGGAGGTGGATTCGCCAAGCACCCGCTTCCTCCTTTCCCAGTGTGAGCATTTACTGAGATATTCCACTGTCTCCCATAACTATGTTCAGTCATTTATTACTTGTGAACAAGAACTAAAGTAAAAGCCAAACAGTTTGAATCTCCTGCACCTTCGGCACCGGCTTCAGCATTCCTGCACCTAGGGCACCTTCCAAAGACCTCCACGCACCTGCAAGCACTTGCACTGCCTGGGACCCCATCTTATCTGTCACAAGGGTACCACCTGCCATGCACGCTGTGTTAATCTTCTTGCTCCGCCCAGGCTTGTGGGAGATCATTTCCTTTCCTGTAAATATGGTGCTCCATTTAACAAATTAATGACTTCATAGGACTGCACTCTGGGACCATAATTTACCCCCGCCCTGTCCTCAGACACGTGTTCCTGCCCTTACTTTTACCGGCACAACCCATGCTCCCCTGGGCACCACCGATCAGAATCCTTTGGCAGCTCCCAGAGATCTCACAACCAAGTCTTAGTGCAAAATGCCTGAGTCAAAGGTCAGCTGCCTTCATAATTCCCCAAATCGCCAAACTGCCATGCAAAGTGGCTAGGAACTTTCACCCTGTCTCTGGAATTTATGAGAGTAACCAGTTTATCAACCGCCCTGCCAAGTCCGATGCCAGCGGTGCTTCTTTAGGGCTCTGGAATCTGGGTTCAGCGATCTGACTACTCTGACACTTCTTTATTGTAGTTTCTGCATCCACAGGGCTTGTCAGGTGTCTGAGAATCTTTTCATTGTTTTAAGTGGCATTCTTACTTCCTTTCCTGATGAAATTTTCATTTAAATCTTTTATTACCTTTTATTGAGTAGTTAATATTTCAGTGTTAGTTTCTTTAAAAAGTCTCAACCTAAAAATGACTTTTAAAATCTCCTTGCTTTTTAAAATTAAAATTGTTTGTGTTAGTCCAACTCACAACAGGCAGCGGGATGCACAGGGTCTCCAGGGCTGCTGGGCCCAGAGGGGATAGACTCTGAAGTGCAGGTGCAGGGAGGTGGCCTCAGGGGGCAGGCTTCTTCACAGACACTGCTGGGTCCCCACCACGGGCCCTTCAAAGGGCCACCTTGCCCCCGGTGATGGAGCGGCTGGCAGGCCACAAGCAGGGGACCAGTGTCACCATTACACCGCCACGAGGGCTTTTCTCCTTCGCTTACTTTTCTCTTCACCAACCCAGTGAGATTTGTGGCCATGTGGGTGGTGGGTCGCCAATACCACTTCCATCACCTTTATGGGGTCACTGTCACGGCCCAGGCTTGTGGGACTTTCCACCTTCTCCCTGTTTTGAAGAGGGGCCTGCCAGTTCCTGGCCCACCAGTTCCTACAAGCACTGTGTCCACTGGTGCAGCTTTTGTGCATAGAGACGGGCGGGTCTCTCTGTGTTCTCTTTCACACTCTGGATTAGTGTGGGGCAGTGGCACACCTGCACGTCGCGGGTCACCCCCCGCGCGGAGGTCACGGCTGAATGGCAGGCAGCGTCCCCAGTCCGGGGTGGACTCTGTCAAGGGTCTCTGCTCCTGAGGCCACATTTGTGTCTGGGTCTGCAGCACCCCAAGCAGAGCTGCCATAAACTTTTGGTTTTCAGGTTGTGTCGCTGGGTGTTTTGGGGCCCCAGGAGTACAAGGAGTTGTGTCTGGCCCCATGAGTGTGTTTAGTTTCAACAAGATGCAGAGAAATGTGTTTTAACACTGCAGTATTTAGAAAAAGCAAGGTTTCAGCAATTTTACTGCTGCACAAATTTGTCTATAAATATCAATTTCAAAAAAAAAAAAACATTGTCCATCTTTCTGGAAAGAGATAAGAATCATGTTTCTGAGTTTGGTCCCCTACTGTCCTCAGGTCCATGTTTATTTGCGCGGATGGCTTTTAGTCTGCACCCCAAGGAGCGCGGATCCACCTGCTTTGCCTGTCGGGATTACTTTTGGCTATTGATAGGAAGAATTTTTTGCTTCACATTTTCAGCTTCAGTTCTTTACAACTACGTCCACCTCTGAGTTGGGCTTGCCATCTTTACGACGACTTTTAATAAAAAGAAGTGCCTTTGTGTTTTATCATTTTTTATATTTAAACAGATTTATTTATTTATTTTCTGATTCCGGGTCTGGCTCTGCAGTTCAGGCTCACAGTTGATCCTCCTATCTCAGCTTCCCCAGCACTGGAGTTACAGGTGTGTGCCACCACACCCCTCCTGGGCCAGCACAACACGCAGTACGTGGCTAAAACTCCGGGCCTCGCACTTGCCAAGCAGGCACTTATGCCTCTGAGCTATCTCGCCAGCCCAGTTTTTCATTTTATTTATTTAACCATCCCTCTCGAACATCCTCCGCTACTGTCTTCTGCAATGTGCAGGCTCTCGTGTCCATTCCAGTGCTGTGAGCGCCATGCGTCTGGGCCCATCGACGGCACCCACACCAGCCCTGCCATCCCAAGAGCCGGCACAACGCAGCCCACAGAGCCCCTCCCCTGGGTGTGCGGACCGGAGAGACCACAGGCCCAGTGCCTGAGCAGCCAGAGTTGCTGACACCAGGACTTGATTTTTCAGAATATGTTTTCAAAACTTGCTTAATTACTACTTAATCAATTTGAGCAGGGTGTATCTCATGGCTGATTTGACACCAGGTTTCCCCCCCATTTTTCATGCCTTATGAAATGCATTTTTAATATGTGAAAAAAAAGACTCCTTTAATCTACAGTAACTTTATGCTTTAAACTTCCAGTGTCGCCCCACCCCAGATCCTTTAAGGACCTGGCTGCGGCTTCCCCGTGTGGTACAGCCAGGCCCTGCCGTGTCTCCCCTGGATTTTCTGCAGGTTTACACCCTGCTCTCCCTTCCCCCCTCCTCACTGTGCCTGCCCTGAGTACAGACGCTCCCCTCCTCTTCGTTCTCTATGGAGCACAGCACCAACAGCCTCGCCCAGCAGGGGCGGGACTCGCTGTCTAGCCGCCCTGGGGCAGTGCTGGGGCTCCGCACAGGTGCCGGGAGACCAGTCGCCCCCCTGGGGACACCAACCACAGGGGGACCACCAATTTTATTTTTAGCCCAAATGTACATATCAATTTTAAGTGTTTTAAGCCCCCATTAAGAAACACTGTCAGGAAATCATGCACTTCAAATACCAAAATGATAAGCATATTACAAATTTCAAGAAATAGATGTTTTTAGAAACACAGAAATTAAGCACACATCATGAGCCTATAAATTGTCAGGAGAAAAATGGGTAAGATGATTATATTTAAAGATAAACAATACCTGTAATGAAATCAGTTTAGCAACGTATCTATTTCTTTAAAACAGTCATCGAAAACAATTTTCATTCCAGGTTTCACAGTTGATTCCTAGGTTCATTTGCGTGTGCAAATATTTCCATTTATTAAAAACCTTCTGGTAGAATGCGAGCGAGAGATTTGTTTGCTAAGTTGGCTGCTTTGTCTTCTGATTCCTTCATCTCCAACAGGCCGCACCAGGACCGCAGGCCTGTTTCCGGGGCGCCCCTGCCCTGGCGGGCTATCAGCTTGGCTTCTCCGTCCTTGCCCCCCTGCCCAGACCCCTCGGGTGCTACGTGTGGCCCAGGGACACGGAGCCTGGAGACACCGGCGCGGGCAGCACGCATGGAGAGGGACGCGCCGCGGCCTGGCGAGGCTTTGTGCGCAGGGGACCACTTTGGGCAGGACCAGGACAGGGTGGCCTCCTCCTGCTGCCTCCTGCTGCTGCAGCTCAGTGAGCTTCCACCCCCTTCCCAGGGGGCTGCTTTGTTTTGGGTGCAGATTAAGAGATCCTGTGCGCTTCTACCGGAACTGATTCTTGCTTCTGAACTTCCCAAACTTCTCCCACTGTGGAACTTACTCGCTTACTTTGCTCAAGCGTTGTTTTCCCGCCATTAGCCATTCCTCCGGGGCTGACTTCCTTATACCGGGGAGGCAGCAGCTCACGTGTTTGCCCTGAGCTTCAGGAACCAGCCCAGCTTCGCCCTCACACCCGCCCACACCCTGGCCTCTGCAGCCTCTGTGGCAGTGCCTCCCCGGCGCCAGCCCTTAGCCAAAGGGGCAGGACTTTCCGTAAATTGAGAGGGCTAGAAAGCCTTCCACCTCCCCAACCCACCTTCAGTACCATCCTGGGTCTCCTCATATCTTTACTTTTCCATATGAATTTCAGATTCGTCTTTAAATTGTAGGACTAACTCAGTAAGAAATTGGCAAAAGTACCTCGACCTAAACACTGCATCCTGCTGGGAATTTCTGGCCTCTCTACAGGGGTGGATCACCCTCCCCAGGAAAGCGGCCTTTCAGGAAATAAACCTGGAGAGCAGGTTGACTTGCACAAGAAATTCTGAAGCTGGTACCACTTTTCTTTTTTTTAACGGTCTTAAGGCACGTTCATGGTTTGCATTTTTTTAAATTAATTTTATTAGTAGGACAGTTTCAATAATTAATACATTGCATATTGTTTTCTTTGTAGTGGTTACTCATAGTACAAGATGCAGGCATCATATCCTGTCCAAACACTATTAGTACAAATCTTTCTTCTCATTGAATTAAGAGCTGAATTAAGTAGCTATATATCTATCCTAACTATTTTGTATATACAGATACAAAATGGTCCTTCATTTAAATCCCTTTTTTTGTTTAGTTTTGTCAGAGAAGGGTAGTTCATTGCCATTTAAATATTGTGGGTGTGTGAACTCAGCAAAATAATCCAATATAGTCCAGTAGTCTGTAACAGTAGAAGGTTATCCATAGGATAAGCGATGTCAGAAGTTGTTGACTTGAGCCTTTTACAGCTCAGCATATTAATATGGCTTTACTTTTTAAACCTTGTTTGTATACTTTTCTGCTGGATGGTTAAGACCAAGATAAAGCAAGACCTATATAACAAGAAACATAACTTTTGTATCTGACAAGGTCAATCAAATCCCCTCAGGATTTACCTGTACTGCACTTCGTAGATCCTTTGTCAGGGTCAGCCTTGTGGATGAGTCACGGCCACTGCCTGACCAATTTGCTCTCTGTGAAAGCCTGAGAGAATGTTTTCTCTCCATGTGACTCTCCCTAGGCACACTACACATCATCAATCACTTTCCTCTGTGGTCCCATAATCTCCTTGATCAGAAAATTTGGGACATCAGTGAGTTACAGGATGTTACAGTACAGGTTTTCTTATGTCCTGAGTCTTCACTGGCCTTGAAGGGCTAGGGACAAAATGTTGGCTGTCCTTACAGCCCTTCTTTTTCTCTAATTTTTGGTCTGCAAACTTAAGTTGTTAACCATCCAGAAGAGAAGCTTAGGGGCTAGAGAGATAGCTCAGTGGCATAAGTGCCTATCTGGCAAGCACAAGGTCCTGAGTTTGATCCCTAGTACCAACAAAGAGAAAAAAAGAAGAAGAGAGGCTTAACGATGTTATTACCCTATAACATAGTTTATTCCTATTTTTAAATTTTTTTTCTTCACGTTCTGTAGGGATTTAAAGTTTAACATATCAATACTTGATATAAAATACCTATTCCATGTTACTTCTAAGATGTTTGATATTCAGACAGATGGTGAGGTTAAGCTCAGCGGCCTATGCTATAGTACCACTTTTCTTGTCATTAACATCTTATGCTGGTGTGACACATTTATTACAAGTAATACACAAATACTGATACCTTATCATCATCTCACATCCACAGATCCAGATTTCTTTTATTTTTATCTAATCTTTGAAACTCTTCTGTGAGCTTGGTAATTCTTCTATAGATTACATTGATATCTACCTAAGAAATTACTTGCTCTGAGCAGTGCAGTTCACTATCTGCTCTGCAACCCGGTGTCTCTTTTGTTTGCTGTTGTCCGTCTTTTCTTGTGCAGATGTGATTTTCAGTGCTGGCTGGCTGCTGAGTCTCATTTCTATTATTAAGGGACTAACTCTGCTTCAGAATAATTTTCCCTATGCATTTCTAGGCTTCCCTGTTTGTTGCAGTAAAGGCTGATTTTCCCCACGCAGAGACCTCTGCTTATTCTCCTGATGTTGTTTTGTCATCTGTGAAAGTCCCTATGGTGAGCAAAGGTCATACTGAAATGTGGCACAGGCACAGTTAGAGAGCAAAACACCGCGCTCCAGGCCAAGTGGCTGCACCGGAATGCTCCCCAGTCCTGCGGATCACCTTGCCCCCCCCCCGGTACAAGCTTGTCCTTGTCCCCAAGGACAGCCACCTTCCTGGCTTCCAACTCCATAGACCAGTCTCACCTGCTTTTGCCTTTTGCGTGGCAGAACCCACTGCGCCCTGGCGGAGTGCCCCTGGTGTGCTTTCTTCCGAGGACAGCAGCAGCCTTCTCCTGGAACCCATGACCCGAGTGTCTCGCTGCGTGCATGTTCCAGCATGGAGGCTTCCGTTCCATCCCTGGAGCCCCACAGGTCATGCCCTCGCGAGCTTTCTGTATGTCTTGCAGTGCCACGGACACCCCTGTGCAACAGCCATCGAGGGTGACATTGCCGTGCACCGGGTGTGGATGGGCTCTGCGATGGAAGATTCTTCCAAATGTTTTCCGAGGTGCTTGTTCCTACCATGTGCCCACCTGGTACTGGCCCTGAGAGAAGCCCATGCATCTGGCACCGTGTCTTTGACATGCTCTTTTTTGTCCCCAACACATTTGCCAGGTTGAGGGGACATGGTGAGCTTACAGGGACCAGGTCATCTGGCCACTGCTGCCCACAGGACCTTGGAGCTGCTGGGAGACTGGGGCTTCTGTTCAAACTGCTGTCCTGCTCATGAGCCCGGCCAGATATTCCCTGGGTGCCGGTCACACCTGGATTGGGGTGCGCTCGTGGTGCCCCTGCTGACTTGTTTGCTACACAAGCCCCTCTCCGAGGCAGCGGGCCAGGCTGGGCCCTGTGGAGAGCGAGCGGCCATTCAGCTGTCTGCCGTAGATGCTCCAAGTTCTCCTTGGGGATTTCCTGCATAGCCTGCGGCCCCCAGACTCTCTGAAAATTACCTAGTCTATCCCGGGGCCCTGGACACTGCCTCTCCACTCCTAAGTCTCCAGTGGCCCAGTGTCTTGCTCATAGTCTAATGTAGCAGGTCTCAAGGGCATTCCCCAGTACTAACCTCAAGCTCCCAGTGGCCTGCCCAGTGCCCAGCATGCGGGGCCATGGACAGTCACAATCGTGTGTCATTGACTACGTTCTGGCCAAGACCTAGTCTCGCCTGTCATCTGTATTTGGGGCACAAGGTAGACACTCACTGGGGCGGGGTGGTGGCTTTGACCTGCAGTCCCCTGGCTGGTTATGAAGCTGCTTTCCGCAAGCCCTGTGGGCACCCGAACACTCTCTCTCCCAGTGCACTTCGGGGTGCCTGTCCTTATGCTGTTTCTTTAAACATGGATCTTGAGTGCATTTTATTTATTTATTTATATTTTTTTATGTATGTAGTGCAGGGTCTACAGGGTCTCACTACACAAACTAGCCTTGTAGGGAACCTCTTGCTCTCAGCCTCCCCAGCGCTGGGATCACAGGCGCGTGGCACCGTGCCCAGACTCAGCAGGCCCCAGAGGCAGAGCCAGCGCTGCACACCTGGGATCCAATCCTGGTCCCTGTGTCTGCCCAAGCAGGTGCTTTAATCTGCTGAGCTATCTGGCTGACCCGTGAATCTGTTTTAGATATAAGCTCCTGTTACAGGTATTTTCTGTGCTTCATTTGAAATTCTTTTTCTCCCTCTCCCATTCTTCACTTCCATGTGCATTCATAGGCTTCATGGAGAGCAGATGCTAGCTAGCTTCAGCATGGTTGCGCATCCTGTGCCGGTGGTTTTCCTTTATGTTTGACAGTTCTTATGCCAGGACCTCGTACACTGCGTGGCCACAGAGGTGCGGCTTTGCTTCCAGTACAGCTGATTGCTTTCCTGCCACGTTTACGTCTGCGGTGCAGCTTTATTGAAGTCTGTACATGGCGTGGGCCAGCACTTCCTCACGGTTCCCAGGTGACCCGCTGTCACGCATGGCAGGGCCGTCTGTTTCTGCCTCGCTGCAGTAACAGGTTTCCTGCCCCGGGAGTGTAAAGGCGTGGCTTTGTCTCTCGTTTCCCGCTTGCTCCATGGGTCTGTTTGTCCACGTTTGATCCAGAGTCACGCCAGCGTGGATGGAAGACTAGTGTCAGGGAAAACGGATTCCCTTCATGAGGCCAGGATGGTCCTCGGCTTTTTGCATTTCTGTGTGAATGTCAGACTCATGGCACCAATTTCTGCACAAACAGAGGCATCCTTCTAGAGTTTTGAATGAGCTTACATTAAACCTGTCAGTAGATTAAGGAAGAATTGTCCTATCTCCATTATCAGATCTTCTAATTAACAAACACAGGGTTTTTCACCATGGAAGTAAGGTTTTAATTCCCCTCCCCAGTGAGAGAAAGCAAGTGTGCATGCAGGATGGCCGAGGTGGCTGCACTCGTAATTTCAATCCCTCTTTTGAAAATAGCAGTTAAGATTTAGAATTTTCCCCTCGACTCGCTCTGCATGCTGACATCTGCGATCTGAGCAGCTACTTGGGGGTGGCAAAGCGCAATGCCAGACCCATGGCTGAGCACCTCGACTTGGCCTCCTGGACGCGCACCATTCCTAATGTCTTAATCAATTATTATGCTCTCTTTAAAATAAGATTTAAAAAATAATTCCCCTCCCCAGACTATAGGTGTTACAAACTACAGTGCTTCTCAAACTACGCTGAGAGGACTCTGCATCTTTTAATATCTTTTTGTCACAATTAATATTTTTCTGGATAAGATGAACCTATTTTTTTTGGTGGAACTGGGGATTGAACTCAGGCCCTTGTGCTTGCCAGGCAAGCGCTTATTCTATTGAACTATCTCTCCGGCCCCAACATATTTCTGAAATGTCAAAATTGTCATAAAATTTTCTATACACTTACACTTATGTTTTCTCTCACCATAAATTGGTAAGGAATATTTTAGCACCTGTTCTTCAGGTACACTCTTCTAAAGGTTTTGTCTGTCTTTTATGTTAATTCCAAGTGTTTGAGCTCCTTTGATACCACTAATTTATTTTTGGTTTTCAATTTGTCTTCTGCCCAATATTCTTAAAGACCTACTCTTCAGTTCTAACAGTTTGCAGTCTCCTGAATATCCCAAGCAGAGTGGGGTATTTATCATCTGGTAGGACAGTTCCATGTCGTCTTTGTAAATTCATGCAGATTTGTTGTTAATTTCTCTTGCAGTCCACCCTGGTGTGGCCAGGATTACAGATGAGACACCCTTATCCTGCTGCCACTTTAAAGTGTGGGCAGAAGGAAGACCTGAAATATTTGATACAAAGTTGCTTTTCCAAAAATTTCTTATATGGAGCTGGTGACATAGCTCAACGGAGTAAGTACCTGCTTCTGCAGGCGCAGGAACCAGGGGTCAATCCGGGCCACATGCTGCACTGGCCCTGTCCCCGGGGGCGCGGGCAGCCAATTCTGGGCGTGGTGGTGCAGGCCTGTAAGGGCAGCGCTGGGGAGGCTGCAAACAGGAGCGCTGCTGCAAGTCCAAGCTGCATAGTGAGACCCTGCACCAAATTAAAACACTCACACACACACACTCACACACACTCACACACACACACACTCACACACACTCACACACATGCACACTCACACACATTTACACACTTGTATACACACACACACTCACATATTCACACACACACACACACACAAAGAAAATAAATTACTTATGCTGTTGCAGAAGTTCCCTTCTATCTTTCGTTTTACTGAGTTTGTGCTTTGCTTCCGCTTCCCCTTTCTTTTTTCTTTCACATGAGTTGATATTGAATATTTTTATATCTATTCAGATAATAAGAAAAGTTTTCATGCTGAAGTAAACTGCAAATTATCTACTAGATAGGTTCTTAATAATACATTTGTGTTACAGCTTATTTTGTTGTATATTAATGCTGCCATGCCAGGAAATCTGCTTACTGCCAGATTTATCTGGTTAATATTTGTCAGGAAAGTTGAGGGCTCTTCTTGTAAATCACGTACACATGTCCATGCACATATGCGCGTGCTCTGAGCCGAACCACTCTTTGTTCGTCTCCTTACACGCGACATCCTTGCTGAAATATCTGACCCTGTCCTGCGATCACAACATTTGCTGTGTGCTGTCTCTAAGTGTCTTCTTCCTTCATCTTCCGAAAGCCAACTTATTGTTCCCAGGGAGACTCAGACTGCAGCAGGCTCTAATCCAGAATCGAGACAGCACTGCACCCTGCAATGTGGGCAGCCCCCGCACCTTTAACTCTGGGTTATCATGGATGAATTTTCTATTTTTTATTTTTACTTGGTGTCTTGGTTTCTTTTCACTTAGTGCTGGAACAAAATATCCAACACCTAAAATTAAGGAAAGAAAAGTTTATTTAGCTCACAGTCAGTGGAGGTTGCAGGCATACTTGGCTAGCTCCCAGGCAGAGCAGCACGTGGCAGGGGGCAGCAGTTTACGGGGCAGAAAGCAGCAAAACAGCAAGAGCAAAGGGCAGGAGTGTCAGCCACAGCAGCCACAGAGAGCATGTCTGTCTTCCTCACATTGCGCTCAGGCTCTCTGCCCCAGGCTGGGTGTAGCACTCATACCCATAATCCCAGCAGCACTCACACCCATAATCCCAGCAGCACTCACACCCATAATCCCAGCAGCACTCACACCCATAATCCCTGAACTGGATCATGAATTAATCACAAAGTCTAGAAGCTGCCCCATGACTGCATGAGGCTTTGAGAGGACAGTTAGACACAAGCAGTAACACTTGGTCTTAGCACTGCAATTCTTTCCCAGAAAAACAACATTTCCTGGTAAATACAACTCTCTCCATTGCAGCTATTTATCTCGACTCATTTTTCTCTTATCCCAATATTCTGTTATAGCGCTTTGGGTGGCAAAGCTTTGAGGCCTTGTGTTCCTGAGAACACCTTTTTAAACTCTCATATTTGAATGACTGTTAGATAAAAACGCTGTTCTCTAAATTTGAACTTACTTCTTTTAAAGTTTTGAAAATGCCATATTGTGTATTTATAGTCTGCTAAAAAATGTATATACAACAGGAAAAGGAAAAACTCATGCAAATATTTTAATACTAAACGTATTGAAACACTGAGGTGAACACAAGGTGCTTTTGGCCCCCACGGTGGCAAGAGGAGCCCAGGTGGGGACCACAAGCATCCAGATGTGGGCAAGTACAGTGGGCACTGGAGTAGGCTTGCTTTTCTTCTTTCTTTTTTCTTTCTTCCTTTCTTTCCTTCCTTCCTTCCTTCCTTCCTTCCTTCCTTCCTTCCTTCCTTCCCTCCTTCTTTCTTTCCTTTCTTTCTTGGTATTTGGCTTTAATTCTTTGAAATAGGATCTCACTATGCAGCTCAGATGCAGAGTGGCCCCCCTGTCTTAGCCTCCCCAGCACTGGGATTACAGGTGTGCACCCCTATTCCCGGTGTGCTGCACACAGGGTTCTGGTGCCTGCACGGCATGTGGTAAGCGGAATTGAACTTGAACTTCCCAAGTAGGGGCTTGTGCCACTGAGCTATCTCCCCAGCCCTAAACTTTCTTTTAGTGGACTGCATGTGTTACAGGAAAATGAAAGCATAAATAGAATGCAGTGGACATTCTAAACATTTACAAGGAGAAAATAGAAAAAAAAACAAATTAACACTGATTGTTATTTTTACAAGTAACTCTAGAGCTTTACTGTCTTCATCAGTTCCCACATCTTTAACTTTGACACATCTTTTAAAATTTGTGATTTCTGAAATTGTCAGGCTCCCAAGAGCTGGGTCACTGCAGCTCATCTTCTGCTGGGGAGCACCAGACCAGGGTAAGTAGGAGATCTCAGCTCAGACCTCGTGCACTCTGGGAGCCCGAGCCTGGGCCTGGGCCCCGGCCTGAGCGCAGGGTGATTGGACTGACCTACCCGGGAGGGAGAGGAGGAAGGCAGGGAAGACAGCAGGGCCACTGCATGCTGCTGACCCACAGGGAAGTCAGCTCTTCCTCCGCGGGGGCGTGGGCACGGATGGCCTGTGTCATGGGACACGAGTGGCCTTATATAAAATGAAGCTCTGGGATGAACATTTTAAAATGTTAAATTTTATAATGTTAATCACTCAGTGCTCCCCAAGGCAAGAGTACTGAGCAGGCCTGTGAGAGCCTCTGGTCCTTGATGTCCCTGTGGCGTCCTCAGGCCACAGGGGCGCAGAGCAGCGGGCCAGGGACAGCGGTCCCAGGTTTCTGAGCTCACAGGGCCCAGCTGCAGGGCAGGGCTTTCTGCAGGTGGGCCTCACGCCTCCTCCTCCCCAGCCGGGGCTGTAGGGACCATTGCAGCAGGCCTGTGGGCAGCTCAGAGAGGACAACCGAGCGGGAGTGTCCCTCGTGTCCCCGATGCTTAGCCACTGCCACCTCCCTCCACAAGGCACCACCTAAGTTTTGCTGTTGGATTTTATTTCTCTTTGGGGGCCATTTTGAAAATGTGTGACTTCACAACCATAAAGTTTTACAATCTACCAACTGTACACATATTGATTCTCTGTAATAAAGGGAAGGCCCTCCCCAGTGGCATGTAAAGTCTAGGGAGCCACCACCCGCGCTCCAGGCCCCCTCCAGCGTGGTTGGAGCCACGGGGCTCCACCACATGGGGCAACCTGCCCCCAGCAGCCACACCTGCCGGGTGGGTGAGTGTGGAGCTGAGCCCAGGCAGGACAGGGCTCTCGGGGCCTAGGACGACTGGGGTGTCCAGAGTCCGGGGCAGGACAGAGCTACCCAGTACAGGGGGGTCAGCGTGTAATTGTCCTCTGCACACACTGATACTTGGAGTTGGCCAACAAGCAAAATATGCAGAAGAGAAAGTTCATTCACTCATTGGTTTAAGGAGGTCAGGAGGCTTCTGTTGTGCCAGGCCCCATCTAGGACCCCAGAGCAGAGAGAGAGGCAGAAGCGTCTGTGCCTTCCCGGCCCGAGTCTGGCCCTGCCCATCCCTCAGGTGCTGCTTGAGATCTCTTTTCGACATTTTGTTATATCTGTATATTCAGCTCATGAGTACTTTCTTGAGCTCCTACTATGTGTCAGGCAGTGTTAGCCACACAGTAGGGGCCAGAATGAGTACCGCTTTTCACCAATTTGCATTTTATTGGGGTGTTGCGTACTTTTACAATAACCAACAAAGGTGCGCACACCTTGACTGATGGGGGATCTGATGCTGGAGGGCGGTGGGGACTGAGGGTGGGGCTCCTGAGCACGGACCTTGGAAGAGACCCCAAGAAGCCAGGGAAAGCTCTGCTGGAGCCTGAGAGCTGCCAGGCAGAAGGGAGGGTAAGTGCTGTGTCCCCACGGGATGGGGACAAGGTCACTGAGGACAGGAAGAGTTGGCATGTCCAGGAGAAGAGAACGGGAGATTCTGCCAGTCTCGGTCAATAAATGCTCGCTGAGCCCCTACGGCTGTGCGTACTGGGCCCGTGCTGGTCACTTGGGAGCGCAGCGCCCCCCCCCCCCCCGTGTTGGAAGCAAGTTAAGAGGCTAAGTAGGTGTGGTGTGGGACTCTGGCACTGCTCGAGTGTTTGCTGGGGTCTTGGACACACCCTAGTCCTATTATTTCCATGTATCTTCTGAAGTGTTAGAAGTAAACTGTAATCCCAGCTCCACTTGAAAGAGGAGTTTCAGGAAGTTAACAGCTCAGCACGGAGTGGGACACAGTGGGCGACAGGTGCAGTCAGGGTCTACTGACTGTGAGTGGCTCTCGAGCGAGGCTCCCGCTGGGCGTGTCCACAAGGGCACCAGCCTCTCTGGGCCTCAGTGTGTTTACCTATAGAGTGGGAAAGGAAGGACAGACCAAGGAGGGTGGGCTTCGAGAAGGGCTGGGTTCGAGTGCACAGAGGGGCACGGTCGTCTTGTGAGGAACGTCTGGTCCAGGGGGAAGGCTGGTCTGTGGGTATTCCTCTCCAGATGACAAACTCAGGGAAGTGAGGAAACATGTGGGGCACCTTTGTCCCAAGGATACCAGGAGCTGGCATCCCCAGGTGTGGCCAGAATCTTGTCACATGGCTGCAATTTATTTCCATGAACATACGACAGAAAGTAAGAGCCCCTCAAACCTGTATACATTCCACAGGACATGGTTATCAAATATCAGCTGAATGTTAGAGAGCTTAAATAAAATCACTAAGTCAGTAGTAGACATGGATTTGACAAAAGTTGTGCAGTTGTTCTGAGAACAACTGGGAGGAGGAACCACCCCCACACACAGCAGGAGCAGGAAGAGGGTCTGAAGGAGAGGCTGGTGAGGAGAGCAGACCAAAGTGGCTTCTATGCCCTTGGTGGCTCAGAGATGCTGCTCTCCTGGGAGGCCCTCTCCAGAAACGGGCCTCAGACAGGAAGGGGGATGCCCAGGGGGGGCTTCGGACCTGGGCTGGAGGGTGCACCTGCTAAGTGAGTTGTCAACGGTGGGTGCAGCTGAAGCCAAGGAAGGCGTCCTTCTGCAGAAAAGAGAGGTAGGTAGAAAGGGTACCTGGCAGCAGAGACCTATGGGGAGGACAGAACGCGGGCTTCTTCTCCATTCTGCCCTGGCTGGTGGCCAGGAGAATGGACACTGCAGCTGCCCGGGGTCAGGGTGGGGAAGCGACCAGAACCTGGGGAGAGGGTGCTTCCAGGAGGGCGGTAAAGCAAGGGAGCACCGGCTGCTTCCTGTTGCCTCCCAATCCTTGTATGTGGCTCTGGAAGCCCAGGAGCCCTCAAGGGAGTGTCCTGCTCTCTCTGTGTCGCCTCACACAGCTGTCAGCATGGAAGCGTCTCAAGGCAGGCACCCTGCCTGGGCCAGCTCAGGGCATCACCTCCAAAGCCCAGGTGCAGAAGAGTGCCACACCTCGCAAGCCCAGCTCCACCCTACAGTGTGTGTGGCCCAGCCGCCAATGTCCCTGCATGCCAGCCTCTGCAGCACTCATGCTGGGCCTGATCCGTGTCTCCGAGAGGCCCACAGCCCTGCACACGAGTCTGTAAGCAGCGGAAAGTGTCTTGGGGGGCTCCCTGTGTGAGAGCCAGTGCTGTAGCACTGGAGCAGTGGCTGGAGGAAGAGGGCAGAGAACAGAACCTCCTGTGCCTCCTGGGGGTCTGGAGGCAGGAACCCAGCCCCAGGGGTCTTGATGGCAGGTGGGAGAGCTGCTCCCTGCTTCCTGCCCTCTCCCTGCCTCCTGCCCTCTCCCTGCCCACCATGCTAGTGTGTGCGGTGAGCCCACACACCACATGTCACCAAGCACAGAGCACTAACTGTCTCAACAGCCCCTGGTGACGAGTACATGGGGAGGCAGTGGTGCCGGGACGCCATCCTGGCCACACTGAAGACCGAGGTGTCACCGGGGCAGGAGCAGGGGACCCACCTTCTCTCCACTTCTTCCTCATGCCTGGAACCTGAGTCGCTGTACGTGTGGCCTTTGGGAGGCTTCCCAGAGCCCACCCAGGAGGAACGCAGAGACCACAGCAGGCTTAGAAGGCTCCTCTGCAGGGCCCACATTCAGCACCAGGAATGGGCTTCCAGGCCACAAGCCAGCTCCCGTGTCCCCGCCAGCCTCCCACAGAAAGCTCTCATTGGGCCTAAATACTCCCGACAGTGAAGGACAGAGCTGGGAAGGCCTCGGGAACCAGCAGCCCCCGGGCCGCTTCTCAGCTCCAGCCCAGAGATGGAAGCCGAGAGCAAACCACGTCCAATCTGTGTAACCAGCCCTCCCCAGCTGCCCACTGCAGGCTCACGGCTCACCGTCCCGCTAAACGGGCTGACCTTTGAGTTTATGTTCCCCTTGTCGAGAATCAGGTCAAGAGATGAACTCCGAGCAATTTGCATTATTAGCGAGGAATTCTCATTGGCAATTATTCTCCATCTCAGTCATAAATTATCTCATCCTTTTTGACTGCTAGGCAGTGCCCAGAAGTCTGCAGGATCGGGAGGCAAGGACGAGGCTGCTGTGTTTTCTGAAGGAGGCCAAGGTGCCACCAGCAGTGGTGGGAATGCTTTGGGGCACAAGGAGGTCTCTGGGGACAGGGCTGCAGGTGGTGCTAGGCAGGTGCTGGTCCAGGGTGGGGCATGGCAGGCCCAGGAGCCAAGCGAGGGTCTTATAGCAGCCAGAGCTCAGAGTGCGGTAACGAATTCTGGGCCGGAGGGCCAGAGCTGTTGGTGAAGCCTGGACATCTCGACTTGTCCGAGAGGCCGGGAGTGGTTCAGAACCCAGAATCCGGAGGAAACTCAGGTGGAGAGGCCCGTCTGCAGGGTCCTCGGGCACAGGATGCACAGGGACTTTGACTGAGGTGTATGGAGGTGGGTGGTAGGAGCCAGGGGGACGGGGTGACATCTTGAGGCCTTGGGGCCCTAAGGCACCTGAGGTTGATCTGAAGGAAAAGGGGATGAGGAAAGCTTGTGGAGGAAGGCAGGCCAGAGGCAGCAACGTGCAGGCAGAGGGGAAAGGGACAGGGAAGAAGGGCAGGGCAAGGGGCAGGAGAGTCCGTTCAGGGACGTCACACAGAGATGCGATCATTCGGGGTGCACGCTGGTGATGAATCTCCTCAGTGGGTGCTTCACAAGGAGGACACGTCTGGCAGGGAGGGAGACCCTGTGGCAGGGTCAGTCTGCACGCCGGAGGCTACGGGCTGCGGGGACAGCTGCTTGCCCTGACGTTCTGTGATGTACTTAGCAAGGAGCTCTCAGTGGGTTTTGTAAGCGCTGCTCATTGGGTCACGTGGAACGCAGTCATTGAGGGGGTGGGAAATGAAGAGGTGAACGTGGCAACAGGGGTAGCTGGAAAAATAGTGCACGCCACGGCCCCAGAAGCTGCTGTGGGGCTGCTGCGCTCAGCGAGGGAGCCTTCCAGGAGCCCCTGCAGTCTTGGTGCAGGAGGACAGAGTTGGCAGGCAGGAGAACCATGGTGTTTTCCCAGGAGGAAAGGAAAGGATGGCACTCGTGGCTGGAAGGTGAGACACTGAGTCCCGGGGCTTGGCTGCCGGCCACGGCTGCCTGCCTTCCGTGGCAGTTGGTGAGTGCTCCACATATCTCTCAGAATTCTCAGTGTGAAGGGTGGTGGAGGATGAGGAGTAAAGATCAGGGCTGGCAAGACGGCTCAGCAGACTGAGCGCATGCTTAGGCAAGTGCAGGGACCAGGTCTAATCCATGGCACCAGATGCCTTGCCAGCCCCACCGCGGGCGCACTGAGCCAGCCACTGAGACTGGGTGTGGTTGCTCATGTCTGTAATCCCCACACTGGGGAGGCTGAAAAGCAGAGGATCACTATGAGTCCAAGATGCACAGTGAGACCCTATACTAAATAAAATAAAATTGAAAAAAAAAGAGAGATAAGAATCAGAATATAGAAAGCTGAGGTCAGCTGGAGCCTCCTCTACTGGTGGGAGATAAAGGATTTCTCAGCCACCACAGTGCATTTATTTATGCACTGGGCAGGTGGATGTCACAGGACACCCCTCTGCCTAGCAGTGTGCTTATTCGTTTTGCCTCAGGGGCCTGATGTTCTCTGGACTAGAGCAGCTTGCTCGTGTGGCTGGCCTTGAGAGTCCTCTGCTCTTGCAAGTGACCCCACTTCAGTCCCACATACATGACCCATCTCCAGCCTCCACCCCACAGGAGGGTTCTTGCTGTCTGGGTGGGTGACCCACAGGATTTGGCTGGGGAGAACCAGAACAGGTGGGCGTCTGGGGTGTAAGAGCCAGGAGCAGAGAGGAGAGGACCTGGGAGTGGGAACCTGGCAGGGACAGAGGGTAGGCAGCCTGTCTCTGGGGGCTGGGTTTTTAGGACTGGGCTTCCAGCAAGACACACTTGCTCTATGGTGAGTGGGACATAGGTGGTCACAGGAAGGGCACAGGAAGCTGCCAGATTACAGGAAAGCAGAAGCTTAGTTGCAGCCCAGGGCTTTGTCTTATTTACAGTGAAATTGCTCACATACAATTTAGTTTATTGTATTTACTCAAAATATTTAAACACCAACTTACACAACGCAGTATACCAGGTAGAAGACACAGAACCAGGGGGGAAAGGCTATAACACAACCCCATGTGCCTTCCATCCTAGAAGGAAAGAGATGAAGGAATACGCAGGTGGATAGGTGAAACTCCATAAAGGAAGCCCACGGAGACACCAGAGACCATGGCCCTGGGAACCAACTCTTGAGTCTTCTGAGGTGCAGTCTCCTATGAAGTGGACTGAGTCCCCTGGCTTCCGCGGGGAACATGGACAAGCTGGCTGGAAAGGTGATCAACAAGGAGCAGAGGTGGACTGCTCCCCACCCCAGGGGTCTGGGTCCAAGCTCGAAGGGAGAGCTGCTGAAACAGGCCGCCAGCTGCACGCACAGCATTGCCGCGTCCGGCCATGCCTGGCCCTGGAGGAGCCGGCAGCCACTGCTTGCAAGACCTTTCCATGGAGCTGGCCAAGGGCTACCCAGACATTTGAGCAGCATCATTTTGGGTGTGACAGTGAGGGTGTTGGGGGACAGAGCTGGCATTTAAACAGTGGGTGTGACAGGTGGTTTCCTCCCCCTGTTAACAACTGCAAACTCAATCCCTCACAGATGTGAAAAGCAAACAAAGCAGCCTGCCGGCCTCCCTGGGAGCTCCTCTTGCCACCTGCCTTGCCATAGGGGCCTCCACCTTTTTCTGCCTTCAGAGTGGCATGGGAAACAGGGCTTGATGGAATGTTGCAAATCACAAAAGATTTAAATTGATTGATTGATTGATTGGCACCAGGGATTGAACTCAGAACCTCACACTTGCCAGGCAGATGCTTCCGCTGCTGAGCTACCTCTCCAGCCCCTGTGGGCTAGGAAGATGGCTTAGTAAAATAAACGCTTCCCTGGCAAGCGTAAGGTCTGAGTTCAATCCCTGGTTCCGCAATAGAAAAAAAAAGTTTAAATTTTGACAAAGCCCAACTTGTTTGTGATACCTAACAAATGATTGCCTAAACCTCCATCAAAAACTTAACTCTCTTGGGGTCAGGGAATTAGCTCAGTGGAATAAGTGCTTGATTGGCAAGCACAAGGTCCTGAGTTTGAACCCTGGTATCACCACAAAAGAAAAAGTTGACTCTCAAAAGCTTGAGTTTTCTTCTAGTGATGCTATAGCTTTAACTCTAGCAAGAGCTGTGGTCTACCTTACAGGACTAATGACCTCGGGACTATCATGCGCTAACATTTGAATACAGAGTGAAGTTACTTTAGTTATTTTTGGTTATTCTTCTCCTTGCTCAGGCAAAAGCCCCAGTGCTCACAAGTTAAAGGAGGGAAAGCTGATTTCAGATCACAGCTTACAGGGGTTCAGTTCGCGTCGCTGGTTCTAAGGCAGGGAGGCCTGCAGAGGGGCATCACCTGGGAGCAGCAGCTCATGGCGGGGCTGAGCCTCCCTTCCCCTTCCGTCCCGCGGGGCTCTGGGGTGGTGCCAGCCAGCCCTAGGGCGGGGCTCCTCTGTCCATGCCCGGAGCTATGCCAAGCCTAGCAGTGGGCTCGCTTAGTGCCACACCCCTAACCCAGCCGCCCTGGAGAACCCCCACCCATGTGCATGCGAGGCCTGGGGGACCTCTGGGCCCAGCTAGTACAGGCAAGAAGTCCATATCATTCTGCAGGGGGCCTGCTGTCTGGCACCACACAATGACAGATCCTTTTCTCCTCCAGTTAACAATCTTGTCACCCTCATCAAAAATCAGTTCACTGTCATTGTGAAGGACCCTTCCGAAGTCGAATACTGTCATTGACTTTCTAGGACTCTGGATCCCACTTGCTTCCATTTGTGCTAGTACTACACTGTGCTGATTATTGTAGAGCTGTAGTAAATTTGGGGAGGAAAGTGAGGTGCCCAACTTTACTCATCTTTTTAAAGCTCCTTCTGACTATTCTGGGCTTCTTGCATATTCATGTGGATTTCAGAATCATCTCGCAGTCTTTGCAGAGCAGCATTTGGGATCTTATAAAGATTGTGTCAGACCTGTGTATCAGTTCAGGGGAGAATGCTATTTCAATAATATTAATAATCTCTACGATGAGCTCTAAAAATTTATTTAGTTCCTGCTTTACTCCAACAGTTTTTCATCAGTCTGTGTGCGAGTCTGTCAAATGTGTTCCTAAGTGCTTTGTTCTCCTCCGAACTTGCTGTTTCTAATTTTGTCTTGGGAGTGTTCATCGAAAGTGTATACAAATATGGTTGATCTTTACACTCACCACGTACCACGTAACCTTCTAGAAATCACCCATCAGTCAGCAGTTGCGTGGCCGAGAGGCGCAGGTCCTCCAGCGTTCTCTATGTGCAGCGTTGCACTCTGTGAGAAGAGAGTTTCGTTTCCTTCCTTCTAATCTAGATGCCCTAAAATTGATTTTTCTTCCCTAATTTCACTCACTAGAACCTGTAGTCAAATGTCAAGCACCAGCAGTGAGAGCAGAGGTCACTGCCCCGCACCCAGGATTGCAAGAGGGGCTGCCACCATCACGTATGATGTTTGCTGGGCGATTTCCACAGACGCCTTTCACCAGGGTGAGGCAGGATCCTTCTATTTATAGAAACTTGAATGGTTTTTATCATGAAAGGTGGCATTTGTCAAATGCTTCTTCTTATCTAGGGAGGCGTCCTGTTGGTTTTGTCCCTTTTCCTCCTGACAGGCCACCCCAAGCTGATCGATCTTCAGATGTGTAACCAACATTAAGATCCCACGTGGGCACAGGATGCAGCCCTCCTAATCCCCTTCAGTGAGCCCACTAGCACTGTGCAGCAGCGGATGCTTGGGCCCACATTCACAGGGCCCCTGCATGCCTCTTTTCCTGTGATGTCTGCCCAGCTTATCTCTTTTCTTTTCTTTTGCTTTTTTTTTTTTTAAGGTGGAACTGGGGACTGAACTCAGGCCCTTGTGCTTGCCAGGGAAGTGCTTATTCAACTGAGCCATCTCCCTGGCCCCTGCCTGGCTTATTTCTGATGACTGATTCAAAGGCTCTGTTTGCAAAGCCAGGAGTCTGAGCTGCTTAGCAACGATTATCCCTGACAAGCCTCCGCACTCTTGGCCGTACTTTCCTGAATTTTTTTTTATGCGTCATTGTTTTTATCTTTTCTGAAAATTATGCATTTTAAATGACATAGGTAATCCCTCTGGGAGCCAGATTGTCCCTTATCCTTCAAGTGCCTGTTGGTTTTCCTGCTGTGTTTGTTCAGTTCCTTTCCTGCCCATCTCTGTAATGTCTGATTGCTCTGCTGTGCAGCCTCCAGAGTCCCCTCTGGGTAGTGCGGTTGGCAGCTAAGGACAGGCACGAAGGCCTGTATGGTGCCTCCCCTGCCTAGCTGGGGGCTCTGCATCTCTTGGGGTGCTCTGCCATTCTGGGGGCCTTTCACAGCCATGCCCCCCTCAGGAGCTGCTTCCACAGAGCTAACAGTGGCTTTGCTGAGAGCCCGGCCCATGGCTGGTCCTTTTGAGCTACAAGTGCAGTCTGGCATGTGTGGCCATCTAGACCCCTGGCTATGTCCCCAGACACTTCAAAGCCCCCCCTTGGACTTTATATGTCAGTGTCCACTAGAGAAACAGGCCTAATAGGAGAGACATAAATAGATAAGAATTGACAAGATTGGCTTGCACTGGCCGCCCATGCTCAGGTGTGGAAGAGCAAAAGGACTGCGGGTGCACTGGGGGTGCGACAGGTGTGGATGAAGCCCTGGAGCTCCCTGGGTGACCAGTGTAAGTCTGCACAGGCAGCCAGAAGGCCTGCAGCGGAAGCTGGGAGATGACGTCCAAGTGGAAGCGAAGATCGGGGCCTCTGCATTTCCTGCGTGCACCGCTCCAGCTCCAGCCTTTCCAGGGTGACTCTTCCACACCCAGAAGGGTACCAAGCCCACCTGGTGGCATATTCCTCACTCAAGTTGACAGCATCGGTCAGCCAGCACAGCCCTCTCACTTATCCAGTCTTCACTAGATGTTGCCCACACGCTGCGTGCTTCATCCTGGTGGGCATCGCTGGCTCAGGAATGTGAAGCACTTGCGCTGACTTTTGCCAAGTGCCTGGGCTGTTTCACCTTTTGTGCAAGCAGTAGGCTCGGGTTGGGATGATGAAAGGCCAACCTTCCAGCATTTTCCAGGTCTCCCGTGGTGGGAGCTCTCCAGGAGTGGGCTTCATGCTTCTGCAGAGCTCCAGGCCCTCTCCATCTCCCCGTGCTGGACACTGGTGTGGTGTCCACACCTGCTGGGGCTTGGCTGCTTCTACCACACCTACCCATGAACTTTGCGTGTCATTTGCAATGGATGTCTCGCTTATTTTACTCTTGTTACTGGGACAAAATATCCAGCACCCAAAATCAAGGAAGGAAAGGTTTACGTAGCACACATTTGTGGAGGCTTCAGTCTGTACTTGGCTGGCTCCAGTGCAGGATGGCACAGGGCAGAGGGCAGCAGCTCATGGCAGCAGAAAACAGCAAAGAGCAAGGGCACAACAGGAATAGTGCAGAGAGCAAAGTACGTTTCCTCCTCATCTGGTACGTGGGCTGCCCGCCCCAGCACGGGTGCACCACTCGTGCCCACAGTCCCAGCGTTGGACCAGGAGTCAGGCACAAAATAGAAGCCTGGTACATAACTGCATGGCTTGCGGGAACACCCAGACACAGACCATAGTAGTGGGAATGCTGGGCCCAGGCACGCAGTTAAGTGCCTCACAGGATGTGACCCTGGGGCACTGCTGAGCAAGGTCAGCTCAGGAACGATGGCTCTAGCAAGGCAGACACTCCCAGCTCCATGGCCTCCTCTGTCCACCTGGCTCCTGGCCGTGGGGAAATCTGTCTCCTCTCACCTTGGGCTCATGCAGAGAAATCAGGTCTCATGCGTCTTGGGCAGCTGGCTGCTGCAGGGCCTAAAGTTCTTGGGACTCCAATCCCCAGGCTGCAGGCCTCTGGGCTTCGCAGCTTCTCTAGTCACATGAGCCAATTACTCCCAGCTGCAAGGATTCTGGACCTAGCTGGCTCACCTCTCTGATGTGTGTCTCCACTGGTTTCTGTTTGGCTGTGTGCTCCGACTGGGTTGTGGAGGAAGAGGGACAGTGCCAGCTGGAATGCCTCAGAGACCCCTGATGTCACCGAGGGGCTGCTGCCCAAGCCACCGCCATGCTTCCTGGTGGCATCTGTCCTCATCGAGTGTAGAGCAGTGTGGGCTTGGCCAATCTCCCTCCTGGCGTCTCTGGGCCATCTTTGTCCTGTCCCCATGCTGAGCTGGATGGCACTGGGCTGGGACCGGCTCTGCTCTGCCCCAGCTCGGCTCTGTCCCCTCTGAGGCACTGTTGCCCCACCTGCAAGCTTGGGACTGTCACTGGCCAGGCCTGAATGGAGACAGCAGAGTGAATCAATTCCCTGGGGCTTGGCTGGGTGGTGGGGCTGTCGGACTGGGGCCTTGCAAGGGTTATGAGCAGCTGCAGGGAGGACAAGAACCCACGACCACAGCATGTCGGGAGGCTTCCTTCTCTCCCGTGGTCACTGTGGGCTCTGGCAGGCACCAGCTGGGCTGTGACACCAGCACGGACCCCTCTTGGCCACAGAGCCCTGCACCCATCCTTGCTTTGTCCTCCCATGCATCGAAGATTCAGGGATGGCACACTGACCCCGCGGCAGAGCTGTGCCAGGCTCTGGGGAGTTCCCAGCCCAGCCAGGAAGTTGAGCACAAGTCTGGCAGTCACTGTCACTGAGCAGAGCCCTTGAGGTGAGTCGCTTGGCAAGGAGGACCCAGCATGGCTCAGGGTGCCCAGCACGATGCTGCCAGCCCCAGTCCCCGAGGGGCCTGCTCTGTGTATTCAGGATAGTGGCACTGGTCCTGAGAGCTGCAGGCACCACCAACATGCAGGTCTCAGCACAGGGCTGGTGGGGAGGCTCTGAGACCCGGCTGGCCAGAGCCCCAGATGAGTCTCTCCTCTGACAGGTTGTCTGGTGCCCTGCTGGGCAGGCCAGCTGCTCCTTTGTTTGCTGCATCAAAGATCCTGAAGTCAGACCTCAGCTTGCAGCGACTATGGGCGAGCGGGCACAGGTGTGAGTGTGCGCGTGCATAGGGCGGCCCTCTTGTATGTAAGGAGGGCTTCCATCCCACACTGCTCACCCCAAGGCTCTTGCGGGGGAGGCACAGCAGTCTGGTTGGTTGGAAGAGAGAGAGAACAAGGGGCCGTAGGTCCTCCTGCCCACAGCACTGCACGTGGAGAGAAGCAGGCCCCCTCCATCCTCCAGGACCAAGCCTCTGTGCCCAGGGTCCCAGGTCCAACCCCCACCGCTGTCCCCACCTGGGTCTCACACACCTGTGCACAGGTCTTCTCAGGATGAACATTGGATCCCTTGGCCCTCATCTGGCCCAAGCTCTGCCCTTGGAGGAAGCCCAATCCAACTCAGCCACCACCCTCCTGCACATCTGCTTCCCGCTGTCCCCAGGCCCCGGCCTAGAGCCCCAGCTCAGCCCCATCGCAGCCCAGTTCCCCCAAGCACCTTCTCTCCCACCCAGGTTGGGCCCTTTCCCTGCTGTCCTGGGCTCTCAGACCACTGCACTGTGAGGTAGAGCTGTTTTCTTGCGGTCCTTGTTTGTCTGTCCCTTCCCCATTACCCTGAGGCCAAGTCAGGGCCATCTCCTAACCACCCACCCACCTGCACCTGTGCTTAGCTCCTCGCTCGGCATATGCCTGATGATCCCTCCATCCTGGGCTGGGCCTAGCCTCCTCCTTGTGGCCAGCAGTGTTGTTTGCAAGAGGCCCTGGACAAAGCCCTTGATGGCCTCCACCCCAGCCACCCTCAGCTGTCACAGCATGATGTGTCCAAGGGTAGCAAGACCCCAGCACAGGGCAGCTCTGCCCCACTGCTTCAGGGACCCTGAAATCTGATGTCACCACCATGCATCATGAAACACTGCCTGCCAATTTTCCCCCTCCCCTTTAGAAGTACAAAGGAACAGCCCTCACCCTCAGACACATGGACAGGCGGCAGGCGACCCTTGGCGCACAGCTGCTGTGTCATTGATCCCCACCCTACAAGCCCCCATGGGGACGGAAGACCCTGCCATCTTCCCACCCATGTCACCGGTGGCTGCAGCTTGGAGAGAGCGAGGCACAGGAGCCAAAGACGTCACCCCCAGCCCAGGGCCTGGGCACCTCTCCTAGGAGCTCAGCAGACAGGGTAGGAGCATCAGGGGACCAGGCACCAAGCAGCCAAGGGACAGGCCCTGGTCCTCTGTGCAGGGCTTCCGGACGCTCCGCAGCAGCGCTGACCCAGGGTGCTGGTGAGGGTGGGCGCTGAGCATCCCGGGGCTCGAGAAGACGCACCCAGCACTCCATAGGCCCCAGCCGAGCCCAGTCAGGCAGCAAGAAGCCTCCAGTCCCTCTGCCATTGTGACAGCCTGGATCAGGGCCGCTGCAGCAGAAGGGCAGCAGCCCGAGCAGCAGAAGCCCTGAGCATGCTGATTCATTGATTGATGTCAGGGTAGGGGGATACCCTGTGGCGTGGCCTGGCAACTAGGAGACAGGTCCTGGAGGCCACTTATCAAATCTGCAGAGCAAATCTCAGTGGTGGCTCACCTGGTGGAACAGAATTTGGGTACCAAGCCCTGGACACATGGAACAATAGACTACGTTGACCCTGCTGGTACCATGCAAGGTCCGCTATCACGTGCTGCCTCAGACAGCCAGGCAGGCCTCAGACCACCTGGCGACCCTAGCTCCCTACAGAACGGGGCCCTGCGAGGACAGGGCACGGCCACTGTCGGTACCAGCAGTGGGTATTCCAGGTCACAGTTCCCTGCAATGGACACTGGCTGTGAAGGACATGCCCAAGGGGCAGTGACCACCACCCAGCACTCTCTGGGTGCAGGTGGCCTGAGGTCCATTCAAGGCAAACTCAAGAGCTGTCCCCATCCATGTTGCTCCTTGGAAAGAGGGGTCTCACTCCCATGACCCTGGCAGGAGACAGAGAGAGAGCCACTGGCCAGAAGTGGCAGGAGGCTGACTCCTGACAAGAGCTGCTGAGGACAGAGGGAGCTGCCCACGGGGACATCTGCATCGGCAGCAATGCGTGCGGCTGAGAGACCATCTGCCGGGCACCCTGGGGGACACCTCCCTGCCAGATGGCAGCAAGCTGCATCCCACTCGCACTGCAGAGGAGACAGCTAAGGCCTGAGCATGGTCCAGGAGCACCGCACTCTGGCTGGGCCTGGTTCTCTGCCACCTTCAGGTTGAACCCATGGGACCCTTCCCTTGGGGTCTGAATGACACCAGTGTAAGAACAGCAATGCACATGCAGGGGGAGAGAGGAAGGGACCCAGGGGGGCGGGGCCAGCTGCCAGTTTTCTGTCTCACTGAGCCCACAGCTTCCTGTGCTGCCCAGTGGGGCTTCTGGGAGGTGACTGGCACATCGGTGTGGCCTTCCCCAGTGGCTCAGTTCACTGATGGATCCACAGCCACGTGGGACGATGGGCTGGTGGGAGACTGCCATGTGTCTCCTCTGCGATGTCCCTCTGCCATGCCAGCCTGCCTTGGAGAAGCCTCCGTGACTGAGCCACAGGAGCCCTCTCCTCCCTCCTCAGAGCTGGGGGCATCATGTACTGCACCCCAGTGACAAGAAGCGGTGCTGACAGCAGCTGAGAGTGCAGCCCCACCTTGAGCCCTGAGCCACCTGGCTTGGGCAGGGCACAAGCTTCCTGCTGCTGCTGGGTCCTAACAAACGTGAGGCAGGCAGGCTCTGCCAGGGCCAGGATGTGCTCCAGTGTGCAGGCCCAGCGCCTGAGGCCCGCTGCAGCCGATGGTGGCCAGGCAGGAGAGTAGAGGCTCAGAGCCAGCCCAGGGTCTGCCCTGTGGCAGCTCCTTGTGTGGAAGGGAGTGGACAGAGAGGAGGGTGGAGGGAGGGCTTCCCTCAGCATTCCTGAACAGAGTCTCACTCATCGTCCATCATTCATACCAGGAGGGGCCAGGGTGCCCTGAGGTCTTGGCATAGATTTGTCAGGTTGGGGGGCACCAGAGGAACCCTGGGGCATATTTGCCTTGTCATAAATCCCACAGAAAACTGAGAGTCTGGGCCTGAGCCCTCACCTTGAGGGCAGATTGGTCCAGCAGGGCTTCGAGGGCAGGGCTGGGTGGGCAGAGCCACATGTCCGGGTTCAGGACTTCAGCTTCTGTCTCTGGTGGCTCCCACAAACCTGATTTCCAGATCCTGAGGGCCTGAGCTGAGGACACTGAGGCCCCTGTCAGCCACCTGGGCTTGCTTTGGCTCCTAAGATGCCTGACTCTACTTCTCCTCATTAAACTCAAATCTCAGGCCATGGAGCTTTCCTGAGCACAGAAGTCTCAGAGCCAGAGCCTGGCCTGGAAGCCCAGCGTGAGTCAGGAAAGGCCCCAGCAGGCCCCACAAGGCCAGGCTGAGCTTTTGGCCTTGGCATCCAGGAGGGGTCCTGAGCCACAGGGCATCAGCAAGGGATGTCCAGACCCCAAGCTTTTCCCGGAAGGCTGGGAATGGAAGAGGCTCAGGGTGGATGGGTGCCAGGGTGCCCTGGGACGGAGCAGCAGGCTGCATGGAGAGCCCCAGAGCCCAGCACCTCAGGCCACTGGAGCAGCATCAGAAGCCAGGGAATGAAGAACACTGGGCTTTCATTTCTCTGGGCTTCAATTTGTACAAGTAAGGAGATTTTAATTAGGATTTTCATTTTTCTCTGGAAACATAATAATTGGAAGGGCTCTCACTGCCCCAAGGAAGGTAGGATTGATGGAGTCCTAATGAGAATGTGGGGCTGGGGCCAGGCCCCTGAGGCCTGGGGCTCATCTGGGTCGGGGGAAGGGCAAGGCAGTGCAGGCCCTGCCTGGTCACTACAGGGCCTCTCCAGGAAGGTTGGCGATGTCCGCTCAGGGGCCAGCCGGACACCGAGCTGACTGTCCTGTAAGGATGTCCATCTGCAGGCCTCCCGGGACCCTGACCAGGTGCTGGGGCAGGGCAGAACCCATGCTCTGTGCTGTCCAGTGTCCACCCTGCAGCAGCAACACAGGGGAGCAGGGCCCTCCTCAGCCTTCACCTGGCATCGCTTTATGGAGCAAAGAGCTGACTTTGTGCCATCGTTTGTCCACAACACAAGTGACCAGAAGCCAAAAACCTTAAGGCGCTGGGCTGTGTTAATAATGGCTTAGCCCTATTTGGCTTCTTGTCTGCCCTGACCTCTGACCTCATTAGAGGGGGAAGGGGGTTCACCTGCCCCAGCTCACCAGGGCTCCTAGCAGGCACTATGAAGAGGCACAGCTTGGGGGGCCCGGTCCAGGCAGGTGGGATAGATGCTGTCCCTAGGATGCGGCCCAGGGCTTCAGACCTGCAGGAAGCCTGGTGCTGGGGCCCTGAGCTCACAGGGTCCTGACCAGCGTGAGGGCCTGGGTGCAGGGAGGGCTCACGATGCAGCCTGCATGGACAGCCGCTGGGGCCGTCTGAGCTCCTGTGTGGAAGGAGCCTCCCACCAGCCTGGCGCATAGAGGCAGCCCCAGCCCAGGCGTGCTTGAGTTGCTCACTTTTTAAGCCAATTAGTTAAGACGAAGTGTCTATTACTTGGTGAGTCAGCCCTGCTTGCAGTGTTTACCTGCACAGCTTTCCTTCCAGGTTCCTTTCTTAATTATCAAAGTAGTAACAGTTGATTCAGAAAACTGCAGAAAACACAGAAATTCACACCTTCTCTTTCCCTCGCTCCTCGAAGTCATTGTTAACGAGAAGGTATGGTGTCTGCTACTTAACACACACTTTTTTTTTTAATGAAGTGGCATCAAAACAAAGCCGTTGCTCCTTTGGCTTTCAGTTCCCAGAAGCCACGGCCACCAAAGGCCACAGCTCGAAGCCCACTTTCCTGCTCCACGAGTGCCTGTAGCTCCTTCGCCAGCTCTGTCTTCTAGTTTCCTCCTCTGTCGTTTCCTGTTAAGAGCGACATCATCCCAAAGAGCGTCCTGCATCAGCCTCTGGGCATGTGTGTTTGTTGGGGGCCTCACTGAGAGGTACATGTGGGCTACTGTTTGCTGGGGGCACCAAACACTCCCAGGGCCCACCCAGTGCCACTAGCACTTGGACTCAGACCCCGGGTTCTGTGATTACCCTTTGATGTTGCCGGTATCTTATTCTCTCTCCTGGAGACAGGTCATAGTTCTGTCTGGTTGTTTGGTATGAGGAATGGTTCATCACAGGATGGATCGAGCATTCCCTGCCCCATGTATACAGGGGTTCTGAGGGCACAGCCCCAACAGGCTGTGCCCACACCACGTCTTGATGCTCACAGCTTGGAGCAGTGAAGGATAAGCCATCCCTAGAGGAAATTGTGTTTAGGAAAAGGTAGCAGCACCCACAAGAGCTCTGGAGTCTGTTCTTTCCAAGCAGAGTACTGGTATTTGAACCCAAGGCCTCTGTGGGCAGCGTGGCCCAATTCCTCCACCCCCAGCTGCTCCAAAGGGTACCCTGCATCTGTGCTGGCACTGCCCTCCTTGGGAGCTTCTGAGCCCACCAGGCAGCTGCTGGTCCTGAGTGAGTGTCCCCCACCTCTTCCTACACCTCCAGTGTCCCTTGATGGGCTGCCCATCCCTCTGTCCCTGTGGCCCTCTGTCCAGGGGTGACCTTAGCAGTGGGCCTGCCTGTTGGTTGTACTTGGAGATTCCTGGGCTGGAAGGGCAGCACACAGTAGGCAGGACTCCACTCCCCATGCAGGGCTCAGTCGCTGGCTGCAGAAAGGGTGGCCCCTTCCCCACAGGCTGGGAGCAGGAGGGCAGGGCCAGAGCCTCTGGCTGGGCGGCTTCCCAGAGCCCCACTCTTTCTGGCATCCAGAGCCCTGAGCGGCAGGCACAGCTGCTCCCTGGAGGGAAGGGAAAGCCTTGCTTTTGGATAAATAATCATGGAGGAGGCTGGGGAGATTGCTTGGCAGTCTAAGCACCTGCCTGGCAAGCACAAGGACCCAAGTTTGATCCCCAGTACTGTATGTCATGCTGGCCACCAAAGCCAAGCATAATGGTGCACCCCTGTAATCCCAGCACTGGGGAGACTGAGACCAGAGGATCCATACAAGTCTGGGCTGCACAGTGAGACCTTGTACCAAATAAATAAATAAATAAATAAATGTTTAAAATATATATATATATATATATATATTAAGGAAACATGGGTGTCAGGCTGGCTGTGGAGGGCACGCAGGAGCAGCAGGCGGCTCTAGGTGACTCAGGTGGAGGAGCCCACTAGCAGCTGATCCTTCTCCAGCCCTGGCGGATTCTCTAGAACTGAGGCTGACTCCAGCAGCGCCTTCCCACCAGGGCCAGCCTCACGCTCCTCCATCTGCGCAGAGCGCATTGTCCCCGAGCTGCCCCTGCCCCAGCCAGGATGGGCTGCAGCCTGTGAGGCAGCCTGCGCGGCCCAGAGCAGACAAGCCCAGCCTCCGTGCTAGCCTCTGTGCTCTGCCCCGCCTGGTGGGCTGTCCCCAGCTGCCACCACCGCATGTCACCCTAGCTGCTGGAGAGCCAGCCTTAGCTTTTGGCTGTGGCCTGCACTCCAGGAGACTAGGCAAATGGGTCTTCGCTGAACCAGGACAGCTTCTGACCTAGTGGCATCTGAGCCCAGGGTTTGCTGTCCTGAAAGCACACACACACACACACACACACACACACACACACACACACACACCCCACATCCCTTGTGACTCCAGTCCTCCCTTGCTGGCCTAACAGTCCCTGCAGGAAAACCCAGCCCACTGCACGTGGTAGCCAGGTGCGGGCAGCTCAGGCTTGCACCCCATGTCTTCCCCCACAGTAGCTGCTCCACAGTTTGTGAAGGAATGAGCAGGCAGGGAACAGAACAAACTTCCCCAGAAACCAGCAATGCCCGCTGGTCATTTTAATTAACCTGGCAATGAGGCCTGTGCTCCTGAGCTCACTATGAGGATCGCTCTATCTCCACGGTGAGCTGGCTCCTGGTGGCCTCAGGATCCCACTGGGGCTGGGCCTCTCTGGGGTGGGCCCTGCGGCAAGGGTGGGCCTGGGTGAGGGTCCCTCATCCTGCTGAATGTCCTCGGAGCATCTATGTGCCATTCATCCACTCAGCAGCTCATCACACACGTCGGGCAGCCTCTGAGAGCCAGGCTCCGGCAGGCACCAGCTTTGGCAGAGTACTTTCTTCCACATTAAGCCCACCTTACACCCCAAAAGAGTTACAGGAAGGCAAAAGACAGGGGCGTCAGCCAGTGTCCTACAGTGCACCAGCTGCTATCTGCAGAGACACTGACTTCGGGCCATGGCCATGTCCAATGTCCTGCCTTGGCTCAAAAGCATCCCTCCCTCCGTGTTTGGGTTTTTGGATCAGGGATGGGCCCTTGGGCCTTGGGTGTCCCAGCCCTGCGGACCCTGTAATGTGCGCCAGCCCCTCCTCTTCCTTCCAGGAGTCTTTTCTCCCATGCTGTTTATCAGGCCTTAACTTCAGAACTTCCCTGTTTGGCTGATCCATTCCTGTTCCCTGGTCTTCCAGTGGCTGGAGTGGAGCCCCGCCCTGGAGCTTTGTGGGCGGTGGGCGCTGCACCCCTCCTCCCCAACTCCCCAGGCCCTCACCGTGTTGCAGAGCTTCTCAGGGGATCCTGTACCCTCCAGCTCATGGTTGGTTTTGTACTTTTATCATTCTTTCCGAGTGTCGAAGCTGGCATTATTTCTACATAAAATAACTTAAAGAACTTTGTCATCCACTGCTTAGTAACCCTGCTACACTTTGCATTGCAGTTCTTCCACTTCTCTTCAATTTTCCGTGTGAGGGGTTACCATGGCAACTGCCAATGATTGTGCTTTGCTTGTCCTAGAGAGTCCTTAGGAAATCATAACTGCTGTCAATCAGTGGCAGCCGTCCTCCTGCGGCTGCTCCAGGCGTCGCCCTGCCAAGGTCCTCCTGAGGCGGACACAGAGCCTGTGGACAGCTTCCGCTTGTGCGGCCTGGCACCCCTTGGGCTGGCCTTGCGGGCTCCAGCCTGGGAACTGCACTTAGCCATTTTTCCAGAAGCCCTGATTCTTTTCAGTGGAGAATTACAGCTAGAGAACACGCTGGGGGCAGAGCGGCGCTCATTATTCAGGCTTCAAAGTCACTGGGCTTTTTACTACAGCGGGCAAGGGAATATTGGTGCAGATCTGTAAAAACAGAAACAAATAATCAGCTCATACTGAACCTGCAGATTAGACGCAGGTCGCCTGGGCTCTGCGGAGCCCGGAAGCCTTCCGCGTTGCACAGGGCAGCATGATTCCTATTAGGCTGGAGATCTTGACTCCAAGCCACGTCAACATAAGCCCTGTTTGTTTCTGCACACAAACGTGCATGGATTGCTCTCAGTGGCAGCACTCCTGGCGGTGGTAGAAGCCCGGATGTGGAAGGTAACTCTCTGACCTAGGAACACTGGAGTTGTGAACTTCCATAGAGAGGAGCAGACTTTGAATCAGAAACTTCTGTGGTGCAGTCAGGTTACGGCAGCAGTGCAGGTGTCTGGACACTGTCGCAGCTGCGCCCCACATGCACTGCCCAGAGGGTCGGCAACACCAGTGCGGAGTCACCCACAGCCCAGGGTGACCAGAGCCCGGAGGAGAAAAAGCACAGAGGTGCAGGGAGCTGCTAGGATGCACAAAGCCGTAGCCATGGGAACAAGTGAAGATAATGGAGAGACAGTACTTGTGTGTGTGTGTGTGTGCGTGCGTGTGTGCATGCGTGCGTGTGTGTGCATGCCCGTGTGCTGTGTATTCGGTACAGGGTCTCACTATGCAGCTCAGCCTCATGGTGACCCTCCTGCCTTCAGCCTCCCCAGTGCTGGGACTACAGGTGTGTGCCACAGAACTGGTCTTGGTGGCTGACTCAGCTTGCCCAGGGGCAGAGCCGGCTCAGCAAGTGGTACCGGAGATCCACCCCTGCTCCCTGCATTTGCCTAAGCAGGTGCTTATTCCACTGAGCCATCTCGTTGACCCTGTGTTTGGTTTTTATACTTTACATTGTACATTTGTGTCAAAGGTATGTGGCACTTTGCTTCTTTGGACTTACAAATGACCTTGATGCATGAACACTCCCCAGATGGCACTCATTTCCAGGGAGGACTAGCTCGACAGCCTGTCCTGCTTCAGCGCTGCTCCTTTGGGAAGTGCAGTCGGGGCCCTGACCATGAGCCACTGTGGCCATTCCCTTCTCCTGTGTGTGCGAGCCCCTGGCTTCAAATGCAGGGCATTTCCAGCTTTTCATGGAATTTCATGAGTTTGTTTCCTTTTTGATTCAAGTTTTAAAAATTATTTAAAGTTTATGCATTTTCAAAATCAAGACTCTAAACTAAGACGTATTCCAAGGGTCCTCGGGACCCTCCTCTCTGTAGGTGACCATTTAATTCACTTCTAAGTTAGCGTTTCTTTCTTTCTTTTCTTTTATTTTCTTTTGCAGAACCAGGGATGGAACTCAGGTCCTTGAGCTTGCCAGGCAAGTGCTTATTCTCCTGAGCCATCTCCTCAGCCCCAGTGTTTCATTTGTTTCCTTCCATCTCTCTGCTCCTAAAGCAGAGCTTATTTTGGGAGTATTATTCTGTTCTTCATGATTTTATTTGTCCTTTGTTTATTTTATTTTTTTTCCAGAAGAGAAGCTTATTGTTATTACTGTACAACTTAGGCTGTTGAGCTTAACCTCAGCATCTGTCTGAATATCAAACATCTTATTGAAACACAAATAGCAATGAGACAGTTTCACATCAAATTACCAGGGCAGTTTCCATACTTAATATATTGCATATTGTTTTCTTAGTGCTTATTTGTTGTACAAGATGCAGACATATGTTATTTACAAACAGTATTAGAATAGATCCCTCTATTCATTGAATTGAGAGAATGTAGCTGTATATCTATCTTAACTATTTTGAACCTACAGATACAAAATAGTCATTCAATTGCACCCCTTTTTTTGTTTAGCTTTGTCCTTTAAATATTATAGGTGTGTGAATTCAGCAAAATTTTCCAGTAGTCCATAATAGTATTGGGTTTTCTGTACTGTCTGCCAGGTAGATTTTTTTTTAAAGGAGGGGAGTGGTGAATGAAGGCAGGAGACAGGAAAAGGGGTTTTGAGAGACTGTTCTGCTACAATGTTGTATATGGTTAGATTTCTAAACTTATGTGTGAACATATATAATTGTATATTCCTATTTTTAAAATATATTTTAATATTTTTAATTTTTTACATTATATTTTGTAGGGACTTAAAGTTTAACATATCAATACCTGATGAAAAATACGTGTTCCATAAATACCTGTTAAGCCTAAGATGTTTGATATTCAGAAGATAGTGAGGTTAAGCTCAACAGCCTAAGTTGTATGGTAATAACAACAAGCTTCTCTTCTGGAGTGATGACAACCTAAGTTTGCAGACCAAAAATTAGAGAGAAAAGAGGGCTGCAAGAACAACCAAGATTTTGGCCCTAGCCTTTCAAGGTCAATTAAGACTCAGGACATAAGAGAACCTGTACTGTAGCATCATGCAGCTCAGTTGTGTCCCAAATTTTCTGATCAAGGAGATTATGGGGCCAAAGAGGAGAGTGATCAAGGATGTAGAGTGTGCCTAAGGAGAGTCACATGGAGAGAAAACATTCTCTCAGGCTTTCACAGAGAGCAGATTGGTCAAGCAATGGCCATGACTCATCCACAATGCTGACACTGACAAAGGATCCATAAACCGTGGTACAGGGTCTCAGGATAAATGCTGAGGGGATTTGACTGATCTTATCAGATAAGAAAGTTACATTTCTTGTTATATAGGTCTCGCTTTATCTTGGTCTTAACCATCCAGCACAAAAGTATAAAAATGAAGTATAAGAATTAAAGCTATATGATTATGCTGAGCTGTAAAAGGCTCAAGTCAACCACTTCATGGTTTTATTTGGCGTTAAGATACATGTTGCAGTCACCTCATCAGGACATCATCAGGACAAAGAGTCCTGGAGCACCAAAGTGGCTCAGCACGCTCTGCTCTCGGGCGGGCCCCGGGCTTTGGCCGTCATCACTGTGTGGCTGTCTGAAGATTAGGAGCTTTGTAGTAAAGCGCCGCTGTCTCACACATGTGTCTTCTGCACTTGTGTCCCCAACCTGGGGTGAGTTAGAGACTGTGGTTGTCTTAGTTAGTTTTCTTGTTTCTGAGATGAAGCACCTAACACAAGTTAAAGGAGGAAAGGTTTATTTCAGCTCATGGTCTGTAGAGGTTTCAGTCCACAGTCAGCTGCTTGAGGCAGGGCAGCTTGGCAGAGGAGGAACGGTCCACGGCAGGGCAGGCAGGAGGCAGCGCAGCAGCCTGCCTTCTCTCTCTCCCCCTTTGCATTCCATCTAGGCTGTGAGCCTACCAGTTGGCGCCACCCACACTTGGTGGGGCTTCCACTGTCTGCCCTAGGACTGCGCGAATCCCAGTCAGTGGACTAAGTCAGTCCCACACACGCTTAACCCCAGCATTGCAGACCCCATGTCCAGCCTGCTCTGGAAGGCCCCACCTGTGACTGCCTGAGACTCATGGAGACATCTGGACGTGAGGCATAGCAATGTGTCTCGGGGAGCCCACCTGTACCCCACCAGGAGTGCAGGCCAGGTGGCAGTGGAAGCGGGCAGTGGCGGTGGACTGGGGAATCCTGGCAGATGCCACAGTGCAGAGAGGTGCTGTCCAGCTCTGCAGTAGGTGGAAGGACCAAGCCTTCTCGGAACCACACCACCAAGCAAACCACGTGCTGTCACCACACTCCTGGGCGGTGGCTTCCAGCCATATGTGACACATGATCCCTATGCACAGGGCCTTTGTCACCTCTCTCTCTTCTGAGCCCAGGTTGTGGACATCGCTGGAGAAGGCCCAGGGACATGACTATGCTCGGAAAACACTGCTGGGAGAGCTGCTCACTCTCAGCACTGGAGCCCCAAGAGCAGGGGCACTGCCTGAAACCTGAGAGACGGTGTCTGTCAGGAGCACAGAGGCCCAGCCCGAGGCCACACTGGCTCCCTGTACAGCTGTGATTCCAGCACCCCCACTGTGTCCAGGTGTGCTGGAGGTGGCTGTGTCTCCCACACCCCTTAAAAACTGGTTAGGGCTGTGTGCCTGGGTCCCTACCGTGTATTGTGGGTTAGTGGAAAGAGCCACGTGGGGCAGGGCAGGCAGAGGCCCATTTCTTTAGCACCATCTCCCTAGCTGGCTGAAAGCCAAGATGGCCCTGACCCCAGGGACCTTGCAGCCTCAGGGCCAGCAGCCTGAGTCACACCCTGGGAGTCCCCACAGGAGAAGGAGAACCCTGCCTATTGCTGCCAAGGGTCTCCATTCCTCCCTCAGAACAGCCTGTTCCCCTCCCTCATGGACAAAATGCCCGACCGCCCTGACATTGCATGGGGGACTCCTGGCATTTTCCAAATCACTTTTTATATACAGAAAAATTCCAGTGTGTCCCCCAGCACCCGTGTTGGTACCGCTGTCCAGCTGGTTCTGTCCCTGGGCAGAGGGAGCCGCTCACGGGTAGGGTAGGCACCGCCAGCCTCCTGGACCGCTGTGCTTACAGCTGCTGCAGAAAATAACTAAGCAAAACCTTCACCAAGGAGGGCGAGGCTGCTTGATGGACCTTTTGACTCTGGAAGTTGCCGAAGCATACCAGGCCGAATACTGCAAATGTCCCCATGAGTCAGACTGCCAGAAGGGGCTGGGAGGTGACCAGAGAATCAGCAGTGAAGAAGAGTAGGACCATGCTGCCCTTGGAAGAAAGTAAATCTTTACTGACTAGCTGGTCATTCCCACAGGCCACGGGCAGAGAGCTGACGTGCCTTTCTTCCCGTGAGTTCTGGCTGCTCCTGGGCCACAGGTTCTAGCAGCTCTTGGAGTGTGCACAGTTGTGCTAACCAAGACACCTTGAGGACTTGGGCTTCAGGACGGGCTGTGGAGAAGAGACAAGGATGGAGGCAGAAGAAAGGCGAGAGAAGGAAAATGGAAGTGGGCACTTCCAGGGTCCTACAGCAAAGGACACGTGACCATTTCCCCAGCACCCTCCTGTCACCTTGGGCACGCTCATCCTGTCATTGCTCCACCTCCTACAGCAGGTCTGGAGTCCTCTTTCCCGAGTGTCTCCAGGAGAAGTGATAAAAGCTACGGCGAAGCTGGGCGTGGTGGCGCAGGCCTGTAATCCCAGCACTAGGGAGGCTGAGGCAGGAGGATTGTTGTGAGTTCGAGACCAGCCTGAGCTACAAAGTGAGGGCAAGCCTGAACTGCACAGTGAGACCCTGTCTCAAAAAGGCAAAAAAAAAAAAAAAAAAAAAAAAAAGCTACGGCGAATGTTGCTGCCGAGCACCATGGAACGGAAAGGCAGCTTGTGAGAGCATAACGCCACATCCCCACCCACTTCATTTATTCTCTGACCTGGCACTGTGAGGGCTTCTGGATCTTCCCCAAGCTCAGAATGGCCATGAAAGGTTAATGCTTTGGATCCGTTTAGGGCATGGAGGCAGCTGGGGCACTGCAGCTGAAGACACTCATGAGCCTGGGGTAGACAGCAAACCTGGGACAGCTCCCTGACAGAGGTGGGAGGGTGAGTTCTCTGGAGTCTGAGGGGTGACCCAGGCCAGGATGCCAGGCACCCGGCAGTGGAGCCAGCTCCAAGGCCGAGCTGACCCCATAGGGCCAGAGCCTCGGCAGGAGGTGCACCTCTTCTCTCCGCTGTCAGCTGGCCCTGCCTGCCTCCAGCCCCACCTGGCTCTCCCTCACTCCACTCTGCCCTCTCCGCAGTGCATGCTCCTTCCTGGACACCAACGCCCCCTGTCTGTGCACCCTCTAGGGCCCACCCCGGCCCCGAATGTTCCGGGATGGCACTGCCCAGCCACTTGGGATCTGTGGTAGCTGCTCCTTCTGGGTGACACCGAGATGGGACTTGGGCAGCATCCCGAGGCTGGTAGTCTGGGTTGGACTTGTGCCCATCTCCTGGGGCAGCTGGGTGCAGGCGCATTTTCCAGGGATGGGGGACATGAGGTCTGGGGTGGAAGCTCCCATGTCACACATGGGTCCTGATGTGTGCCAAGTATCCAGGGAGAGGCTGAAGCCAAGGCTGCTCCTGCTGGGAGTCAGGTGGGGCAGACGAGGAGCGGGCTGGTCAGTCGGGGTCCCCATGATAACCCAAGGGGACAGGGCTGAGGGTCCCAGGCAGTGTGGATGGCTCTGCACCTGCTCAGTTCCTTCAGTGTGTGTGCTGATCCTGTCCCCACCGAGTTGGTGCTTCTTGTGGCTGAAGTGTTCTTCTACGTGTGTGTGCGAGAGAGACAGAGAGAGTGAGAGAGAGAGAGAGATCCTCTCACCCCGTTTCTCTGACTATCACAGACCCATACCTCGGCTGTTTGGATGAAGAATGCAGCACACACTGAGAGGAAGACACCACCCGAAATGCTCATGTCGACAGAAACCCCTCTCATTTGGGCCTCTTAATTGCACCTGAATAAAGCTGAAGAGGAGGCGGCAGAAAGACAGGACAGTGGGACACATCGTCCTGGAGCCAGCCCTGAGCGCCAGATGCCCCCAGGCTGACCTCTGACTGGCGTGATGACCCACCCTTGGGGCTCCCCAAACTCTCTCTTCCTAGCTCTTCCCACCCTTCAAACTACTGACGCTGCACACACCTTTGGCCGCCGCATGGGGTATATCTACTGACAGTTATGGTATGAGAAATTAACACTGAAATATGCCTGAAGTGTTTGCTTAGTTTTTAATTTAAAAACTGCAATAAGCCCATTACATGTAAACATAGCCTATTTTTAATGAAAGTTAAATATTTTTCAAAACAAAGCGCAAGTTCGTGAGACAGCAACTTTTTTTTTTTTTGTATTTCTGTGCCTCCTCTTAGTGTCTGGTTTAACGGAAGACAGACGGATTCTCACATTCCCTTCTGCATTCAGATTGCTGCAATATGTTATTTTGGGTGAGACACACACAGATTTGGCCTCGCACAGATCAGATCTATAGTAGAAAAATGGAAGAGCATTTAAATAGATTTTTCAGATTATAGAGTTTCTTTTTTGAGGCTACGCCGAACTCCAATGTGTGGGAGCTTGTTGCAGGCCAGCGGCAGTACAGACCTGATGCCTTATGGGGATCTTTCATGCTGTGTGGCAGTTATTTAAAAATACATTTTAAAAGTCCACTATTGAGTAGCCCTGATGTTTGCGCCACTGCAGGCTGTGGCGGCTTAGACTGTAAACGTCCCTTGAGGCCCACGGCTTGAAGGCATGGGCCCAGCTCACTGCTAGTGAGGTGGGAGAAAACTCCTGGGTCATTTAGGGGAGCATACCTGGGGGGACAACGGGACCCTGGCCCTTTCCTTCCTCTCGCTCACTTCCTGGCCTTCATGGGTGTGCTGTCCTGCCACAGGTCACGGGCTGTGGCTGGGTCCACCGGAGGTCTAGCCAAGGTGAGCCTTTTCTTCCACAGCTCATCAATCTCATGGTTTTCAACAGGATGACGGAAAACTGACCAACTTGCCATCCCAGGAGGAGCAAGGCCACCTGCTTGTGACTCCGGGGGCGGTCCTGGTGCTTTTCCTCCTCGGCCCCGTGTGTGACAGAACACAGCCTTTCCCTTACATGAGCACGCGGCTCAGGGGCTCACGGCGCCACCTCCTCTCTCCTCTCCATCAAGGACACTCTTACATTAACACTGCCTTCAGCCCCACCCTACGCACTACCTTCCTGTACACCACTGAGAAACGGAAGCGACTTCTTGCTAAGAGTAAGGAGATAGTCTGGTCTCGTGACTACCCTGGAATTTTCTCTGGGCCTCCAGAGGGGGAAAGGCAAAGGGTTGAGAAGCTCCACCTTACGTGATGCAGGGACAGCATGGACCTTAGCACCTGACTGGTATTACTCTAGAAATGTCACAGCAGGGGCCGAGCCACGGTCTCAGTAGCCAGGACCCCCTCCTCTCCCTGCTCACTGCTGTCAGATTCGCTCTGCCTCTTGCCTCAGGAAGCCTGGGCTCCTGCCTGCCTTGGGCCTGCTGTCCCACAGTGTGGCTCTCTGAGATGGACGCTGGCCATGCCACTGTGCTGGGCATCTCTGCAGCATAAGAGTGCCCAGTTCTCCCAGTCCAGGGTTCTCCGCCATGGCCACAGCCCAGCACTTGGTTCCCCTACTCATCTGTGAAGCCCACCCTTATTTCATGAGTCCCCATTTCCTTATAGGCATTGGGACAAAAGGAGACATGGGAAGTCCCACAGAACAAAGGCTCCCAGGGCTGGCGGTGTCAAGGAGCCAGGCGGGAAGCAGCGATCAGCACAACTGATAGGACACACGCAGGGAGGTGGCCTGGGGCCAGGCAATGGAGGAGGCTGCTCTAGTGCAAGGACGAGGGAGCCCGGCCCACCCGGGGAAGATGCCGCCAGGTACGCAATGGAAGATGCGGCTGCCCAGGTGGCGAGGGAGCGCAGCAGCAGGGCGGTGATGGGGGGGGCAGGAAAACAGAAACAAGGGGGAGACGAAGGCTTCAGTAACTCTGAAGATACATGGAGAGGATCAGGGCAGGCAGATGGGGGATCCTCGTGCCTGGGACAGGGAGGCTGAGACGTTGTGGCCCTTCGCTAGGGCTGAAGTTTAGAGGCGGGTTCAGCAACACGTGAGGAGCTGACTGGAGCTCCTCTGTGTGCGCAGGAAAGGTAAAAGGAAGGCGCATCCAGGGCTGGAGTGGGGAAGGGGGCAGAAGTGGTCCTTGAGGAGACAAGCTGTTGATCGGGGATTCAGCCACGCCACTCAGGGCCACGGTAACTTAGCAGCTTGTTGTCGGGCAGCAGCCCATCATTTCCTACCTGGGCTGGGCCAAGGCTGCAGGGGAAATTTCTCTCCCCACCACCCCATACCTGCCTCTGGCACACCAGCCCTCCAGGCGCTGTCCTAGCCGGCTCTCCCACCATCAGGCACAGTCCTGGACATCCACAGGCTTAAGGAGCAAAGGATTACTTTGTTCACAGTTTCATGGGGTGTAGTCCAGCTCAGACGGCAGGAAAAAAGGACCTGGTGGAGGAAGGCACCCGCATCCTCATGGCCAGGAAGCACAAGGAGCAGGGCAGAGAGGCAGGGGGGAGCATACGCCCTTCTGGGCCCACCCCAGAGGCCAGCTCCTCCCACTCTGGCCTCCTAGCGGTCGTTCTCTCTCAATTAGATAATGGGGGAGTCCACTGATGGATTGGTGCGCAGGACCCAACCTTGAAACCTTCCCACAACCTCACCGCTGCCCACCCGAGACTGGTGAGGGGCACTCTAGAGCTAAACCAAAATGGTATCACCAGTGATTGAAGACTGCACACAGTCGGTCCATGAGCATTTCGGTGCAGGTCACCGGCGGTTCACTTTGTGTTCAGCTCACCTACTCATGGTTCCCAGTAAGTCGATGTCTACCTCATGCCCCTCCAGCCCACACCAGGCACCCCTGGGAGCGGAGCTGGGGTGTTGGACTTGAACCACCCTGAGCTTGTGCGGTGTGCACCAGCATCCTTCCCTCCACATCCCGACCCGGCTCTACTGCGTGGCTCTGTGGTGCGTCAGCCGAGCACGTCCACACAGGGAGAAAATCTGCCCGACCACCAGGGCCCTGCTCCCCTGCCAGGGCCACGGTGCAGGCAGCTCCTCTTGTGGCAGCCGCAAAGCAGATGGGCAGACCTTTGTGCGGTGTACACGGCGTCCTGGGCCCACAGGACAGCAAACGCACGCCTTGGAAATGATCCCACACTTCTGTTTCAACTGCACGCGTGTGGAGCACACTAGTCACGTGAGAGCAGCTGTCATGTGAGGAAGAGGAGCAAGGGGTGCAGGACCAGAGGAGATGGGCAGGGAGAGGAGGCACCCCATGTCCTGTTCTTGGGCCTTGCATGCCAGCCCCAGCCTGGTGCAGCCTCACGGTGCAGCCCGCCTCACTCACCACACCTCACGGCTTCCCAACGAGCTTCCCGAGTCACAGGAAACAACAAGCCGGCTCTCAAGCACCCGGCTGTTGTGGCCTTCCTGTGTCCCCCGCATCTGCCTGAGGTCCCCTGTCATGCCCAGGCTCACCCACTTCCCCACATATGCAGCAGCTTTTGGCCAGAGGCTTTCACCCAGCCCCTGCAGGCCAGCCCTCTCCCCTCTCTCCCTCCTCTCATTACTGGTACTGGGTTTCCAAGGCTGAGGTGATGGGGATCTCAGCAGGGACCCTGGGAGTGAGCTCTTGGGGTCCCTTGGTGACAGCACAGAGACTCTGTGGTCTGGAGGGAGCAGATAGTGACAATCTGGCCATGGCTCAGTAACAGGATGCTCCAGGGCTCTTAATGGAGTGTGAGACCCACCCAACTGCCTGGAGGCTGGGGCTGGATGGAGCTCACACTCCTTCTAGTGCAGAGCACTTTGGGGAGCTGCTGACCTCTGGGCAGCTGCCCCTCCTGGGGCGCACCTGGCAGAGCCGCTCCTGGACATCTCTGTGCAGCCTGACTGTTTTCACTTGGATCAATTGCAGGAAGCCCTGGTTCCCTGCTCCCACCTCTGCCCTCCACTGAAGCCCTGACATGCTCAAACCTCCACCCCAGACAGAGGCTGTCATCAGTGTAGCAGAACTGAGCTGAGAAAGATCAGGCAACCTCGTATGGACAGCAAGCTGTCAGGACCTCGGGCTGTGGGCAGCAGGGGTGTGAGGGCAGAGCCTGGGCGCTGTTGTTGAGCTTGCCTCTAGCCCTGACGGCCAGGCTGCAGCTCCTCCCTCCTAGGCAAAGAAGAGCTAGGGCTGCGGAGGGCCCAGGGCTCCTGGCATGTGGCCCCTTGGAGCAGAGTTCCTGGACCCTAGCGGACACCTGCTAGATTACGCCAACTGTGAAGCATTCTTTGAGATACCCTAAAATTTATTCCACACTGCCACGGAGAGCCGCCCGCCTCTAATTCCAGCACTTATTTCCCCATGTATCTGGGTACAGCGAGGCCATGTGACCGGGATAGCTCTTCTGTATTTTTCCCCTGCATGTATTTATTGATGCAGTCTCTTTGAAAAATTGAGATCCATTTGGTTTAGGGCCAAATAATAACTTAGCCGCAACAGAACGTGCTTTTAACATCGCTTGATGTCCGGCGACACAACTTGAACTCAATTAAGCCGCTTCTTGGACACCTTTCCATTTGTGTTTCATGATGGAAAGCGGAGTAAATGAAAAAGCAATCAGTGTAAATATGGAGAATGGACAGTCCCATAATCATCAGATCATGGCTGGAAATTAAAAGGCAGGCGCGCGGGCCCACTGTTTCCTTGTGATATTCTGCTGGGCATCGCGGGCTCGAAGTGGGTGCTAATTAAAGTTGTGCAGTCAAGGGATCGATGGAGTTTGATTTCCTTGCAGAATCCAGATGTGAGAAGGCACTGTCCTCTCAGCAATGGTTAATTTTCTTATTGGAGTTCAAAGGTAGAGAGACAGAGGCTTTTATTGATAAATGGTCAGGCACTTACGCGCACATTAATTTCCACTGGCCATCCTGGGCACAGTGGAAATGAATGCACAGGCATGGAGAGAATTAAATGCATTTTTCATCATCTATGAACCTTGGAAGAGAAAAGGGCTTTCAAGGCCGTAATGAGGAAGAGAGGACTCGTGTGCGGCCCTGTGCCTCATGTTGACGCAGGCCACCACGAAGGCTGCAGGGCCAGGGCGCAACTCTGCCGCTCTGCCCAGGGACACCGTGCCAGCAGATGTGCAGTTGGGGTGCCCCTGAAGACCCAGGACAGGTGGGCCTTCCCATGCTCATCAAGGGCACTGGTGAACCCCACTGATCTACAGTGGAGGAGAAGAATGTGCACAGGGGGCAGGGCCTGGCACCCTAGTGCGTGTGCCCAGGCACTGCTGCTGCTGCTGCTGTCACTGCTGCTGCATACATAGCTCAGGAGCATCAGGAGGTCTCATCTCCTTTCTCCTGAGGGCTGGCCCTGGGTGGGGCCCTGGAGTCCTGCTCCCAGCTGGGGACAACTACCATAGCACAGGGCGGCCTCAGCCCCAGAGAGCCAGGCTTAGCCTTACGCATGCGTGCATGGTGTGTGTGTGCGTGGGTAGGTGTGTGTGTGCAGGGTCAGCTGCTGCCTTTTGAGGACAGCCACGTGCGGGACCCCATCCCCTTGAACTGAGGCCCTGCCCTGCTTTAGCCCCTGGTTGACGGGCTCCTTGGCTAGGGCTCCTTGAGAGGCAGAGCTTCAGGTGGAGCCAGAGCAGAGGCAGGAAGGGGCCTGGGACAACAGCAGGCCCTGGACCACTGGTCCCCAGGGGCCAGCCCTGGCTCCGTCCCCTCTCTTGGGCAGCCAAGTTCAGGTCCCTCAGTGGCTTCCCCCGCCGAGAGGACCAAGCCCTTGTGGTCCAGTCGGCTCCTGTGAGGTCTGACCTTGAGCGCTCTGAACAGCTCCAGGGCAAGCACAGTGCAGAGGAGGCAGGAAGAACTGTTGCTGGAATCTCCGGCCCAGCACAGCTAATGCCCTGGGTCTGGGTTCCAGTGAAAGAATGCATTGCTGCCATCCGAGCTCTGTGTTCGTTGTCTTTGTGTGGCTGCCACGGGAGACTCGTGAGGCCGGGCTTGCTGCATGAGTGTCGCTTTGCATAGGGGTCAGGAGTGTGAGTGCACACACATGTGCACATGCCAGGGCCTGGAGCGCTGCCCAGTCTCTTCCTGTGTTTATCCCAGGGGTGAATTCTTCCTAGGTAGCTCCTCTCAACAGAGTGCCCCTAAAAGTAGGCAAGCCCAGGTCAGCAAGGTCTTCCAGGCCTGCATGGGCTGATGGGAACGGATGCCTGGAGAGCCGTCGGCCAGCTAACGCCCCCGCGCCGCCTAGAGAAGCGTATGACCCAGCCTCAGGGGCCCTCGAGGGGTGTGATGCTAGGACTCTGCCATTTGTGGAGTGGATGCCCTGGCGCTGTCACCCGAGCTCAGCATGCTGGGGCTCCCTGACTGCTCTTGCCCTTTCCTGTCTGAGATGACATCATGAGGACAGATGAGGTCATTGCTATGAAAACATTTCAAGCCATAGGAGAGAAAGGCAGTGCAGCCCCAAGTCAGCACTCTTACCAAGGGGCCGAGCTTCCCTTTGCCTTTAGTAAAACTCATTTGTTCTGGTGTGGTCTTGAAAATGACAGGCTTTTAACTCAGCCTTTAGGCCAGGACACCCCTGAGCTGTTCTCCCAGCAGGTGTGGAGCCTGGGGAAAAAAGCAGCACAAGCTGTGTGAGTGGACGCCAGCAGCCTCTCATCCTCCAGGCCAGTCGGAGCTCCTCTACAGGGCACCCCAGGAGCTCGGGGGTGTCCACCATCTCCTCCATGGCCGGCACATGTTGTGGTTGGGTGGGGTCCCAGGATGCTGTGGGGTCTGTCATGGCACAGTAGGAGCTCTGAAGCCGCCTCAGCAGATTCCCCAGTTGTGAGTCCGAATACTGTCACCATGTAGGATTCAAACCTGCACAAGAAAAGCTAGAAAACGGACTGCATACCCATGGGCAGGCTCTGTGCTGAGCCCGGAAACTGGGGGTGGGGGAGGCGACGTCCAGCAAAGAGAGGTAAGAAACACGAGGCAGCATCTGCCACCAGGCAGGGTGACAAGATTGTGGCATTGGGGCAAAGGACACATGCCAGAGGGGAGGCACACACTCCAGCCAGCCTCGGGTCAGGAGGAAGGTGTCTCTCAGCACCGAGGAGCGTGGCCCACTGTGCCATCCAGATGCGGGGATGCTCGGGTGTGCACACAAAAGCCTTGATGAAGGGCGGGATCCACAGAAAGACGGGATTGGTAGTCAGGGACAGGGCTGAGAGCCACATGTGCAGCCACTTCCCACCCACGTCCCGCTGGGGCTCCTTCCCTGCCCCGCAGTGTGAGGGTGCTGGCCCTCCCAGGCCTCCATGGAACCTTACACAGTACAAGCATGCCTGCCAGCGTTCTCCAGAGAGAGCCCTCAGGTTGGACAGGTACTCGTGAGGAGTTTCTCACGGGAACTGGGTCATATAGGCAGAGCCTGAGTTCCAGTGAGCCCTGGCTGGCTGGAGGCCAGGAGGAGTGAGGTCTGAGCCACAGCACCTGAAACAGGACTGGGCAGGCTGGAGCTCTGGGTCCTCCGAGCCCAAAGGCGCGGGTGTTGGTCCCACAGTCCACAGACCAACAGGGGAGTAGAGGACCCAGAGCGGCAGAGGAAGGCATCTGCTCAGGAAGGGGGCTGCGGTTTTTATGGCTCGCTCTGCCCTAGCCTCAGATGGAGCTCGTGATACCCCCCCAGAGGGGACTCGAGCCACACCTCGCGATGCCCCCAAGGAGCAGCCTCAGGGACTTACCTAGAAAGCATCTCCTACCAACCAGGAAAGTGTCGCTTGAGCCACTCCAGGTGGCACGGAAGAGTAACCAGCCCCTGCCCTCAGTCCCAGTGGCAGCGGTGGTCCCGGCTGTGCAGGCTCCGAGGGCTGGCTGTGTGGACCCAGGTGGGAAAATACAGGGCTCTGTCATCCCTGGAGACCTGCAACTTTGGCCCTCTCCACAGCTTCTTGGAAGTGCCCCTGAGAGATTGCAGGCAGCCACGGAAAGCACTGGATGTGGCAGGGGACACAGCCCATCTGGCCGCCCACGATGTGGGGCAGGCTTCTGACTCTGTGTCCAGCCCCTGGCTCTTAGACGCACAATGAGCTGCCTGTTTCGCTGGCAACACCCGGGCTTGGGTCTTGCCCCAAGATCTCGCCTGAACAGTGCTTCCCTGCTGCTTTGCCGCGGTCCCAGCGGCCGGCTTCCTCTGCCCAGGTCCCACTCTGTGCGCACCAACTCCAGCTTCGCCTCCAGGGCCGACCCGCGCCTGACTCCCTCACTGTTTGCCCAGAGCTGAGGCTGCCCCAGGTGGTCCCCATCCCCGCTGCGCTTCAGGACCCACCGTGACTGTCGCTGCCGTCATCACCACCACCCCGTGGCCATCACCACCAGTGGGGACACTGGCGACAATGGCTCTTTACCTATTCTGATCCTTAAAAATGTTTCCCTCATTCATAAATGGGACACTCAGGGCCTGGTAGACAGCAGAGATTTTCAAGGGATTGCGTAAGTGCTGGACGCTGAATTCAAATTGCCTTGGACCACAGGCTAGCTCCCTTCTGCTGTGGCACGCCACTGTGTTCACTCCGCACGCCTTCATGCATCCACTTAGCAGACAATTACGGACGAATGTCCTGGGGGAGTCCAGGCCTCACCTTGGTACTCACAAAATTTTAAAGTGGTGAGTTTTGCCGAGCCTATTGACTTATTCATTTTACTCTCCCACTAGTTGGTTTTTCAAGTCTAGAGCAACGCGTGTGCATTGCTAAACATACTGGCCAGATACACAGAAGTTCTAGATGAACCTTAAATGGATTGATGGGTGGACAGATGGATGCATGGATGGACAGATAAATGGGTGAAGGGCTGGAGGAGTGGTTGATCGTAGGAGTCAGTGGCTTGATGGGGGGTAGGGGATGAAGAGTGTGGATGGACTGACAGCGTGCAGAGGTGCTTGGGCAGTGGATGGGCTGGCAGAAATACGGGTGCACAAGGGCATGGGTCTGCAGCCTCATGAGGGTTCAGGTGCTCTTACTCCGATGGTTTAGGTGATATATTTTATCTGTTAATTCACCCAGTCTCTCTTGGGGTACTTCTGGGGACAGAGACCTTACAAGGAAGATGCTCCGTGGCAGACAGCAGCAGCTTCTGGAAAGCCCTTCTTTTAAGATAGGCTCTGATGAAGCTAGCTGCCGGCAGGTGGTGCGGGGGCCCCGGACATGGGATGGCTCTGTGAAGCCCGTGTGTGTTCTGAGCCTGCCGGCAGGCCTCATCAGTGACCCAGCAAGGCGGTCCCTCTCAGCACCCACAGGATCTCCCACCTGTGCCCTTGCCCACCTCCCCTGCCTGACAGCAATAGGCCCAGGGTTTCAGCCAGGCACCTTGTCTTCTGTCATCTGTCCTTCAGCATCAGGGGAGGGATCAGGTGTCATACGCAAGCTTCAGTGGCCCAGGCTGATGTCGCAGGACCATGGGGACTGACTGCAGCCTCCTCCCTGCCTCAGCCCAGCCCCAGCGAGCTCATAGCCCTCCACCCGGCCGGTGTCCAGACTTTGCTGAGTGCACCTTCCCTTCCTGGGGCTCCTTTCCCTGGGATGCTTGCTTGTCCCACCTCTTTATCCCCCATGGGACAGGCTCCGTAGCAAGGTGGCTGGCGCGCCCCTGGATCAAAGAGCATGGCAAAGCTGTGGCTGCACACCTGAGAGGCACATGTGGCTGTGTGTCCCGCGCTGTCCTGTATGCCAGGACTGAGAGGGTGGAGACAGCTCTGCAGAGCGGAGCGCTCAGAGAGCACCCAGAGGTGCTGGGCCCAGTGGGAGCTAGGGCCGAGAGGCATTTCGGACCCTCCTCTGCCTCACACATGTTGAGAAGGAGGGCGGCAGGAGGCCCCTAGGCAGAAGTCCAGAGCCCCTCGTGAGTGGAGCCCTGTCAGCCACGCACATCCCAGGATGAGGGGTGGGCCATGGGTCTGTCCTCTGAAAGGCACACGTTTGATGGCTGTCCAAGACCAAGTGCTTCCGCCCAGGCCTGTTTCTCTCCAGGTGGGGACAAATGCATGGTTCTTGGGCTCCTCCACCCTTCACTTGCTCTGCAGGGCAAATGCATATGTGGGGCGACGCCCAACCCCTATTCCTCTGCTCACCCCTGAGGGACCCAGGGCCTGTCCTGACTTGCAGTGCCCTGCCCCAGTTGTTGGCTGTGCTGTGCATATGCAGGAGGAGCACTTGCCCTGTGTGAAGCAGGGCTGGGGTCCGAGGCATCTCAGGAGGCCCCACCATCACACCCCGTACACGAGGCTCAAAGAGCCAGCCCTGGAATTGTTGAAACAAGCGTGGCTCACGTCATCAGCAGTGGCAGGGCCCGCCACCACGTGGTGCAGGACAGCTCCTCTCTGGGACCGAGGGCTCTTGGAATCCGGCTGTGCTTCCTTTCCAGCAGGGCTCAGCCCTGGACTTGGTGTCCTGCCCCTGCCCTGGCTCTCTGGCCAAGACACTTTAGGGAGCAGGACAGCATATGGTCACCATGCTGCTGGGGACGCAGCCAAATATCCCTGACAGCTCTGGGCCACTCGGGTGACCTGATCAGGCAAGATGAATGGCTGAGCACTGTCTCCATGCAGGCCCAGCCCTGCCCTTGGCCCTTGATGAGTGCACGTGGCCACCCCTGTGGTTACTGTCATGGTCACAGGTCTGCGCCCTTGTTAGGGCACAGAGCAACAGGGACAGGACAGCTGGCAGGGACAGCTGGCTCTCCCCTCCCCTCCTCCATCCTCACTGAATGAAAAGGTTTTCTTCTGCAGAGATGGGGTTCCTGGAGCAGTCCCTCAGCCAAGGCTTGCGGAGAGGCTGGGCCCCATCTCAGGACAAGGGCGGACCCATGGGCACAGGGACTGGAGCCTGGCTCTGCTGCTTGGCGGCTGTGAGCCTTACAAAGGTCACCTGCTCTGAGCCTCAGCCTCTTCACCTGTAAAGAGATAACCACACTTTCTGAGCAGGGGACATGGATTAACCAATAATTAAGGTAGAATCTCTAACAGAAAGAGAATAATCCAGCATACTGAGCCTGTGAGCAGGCTTGGCCTGCAGCCCCAGTTCTTCCTAAGAGCCCTCTTTTGGGGTTACCTTAACACCTTTGGCCAGCCCACATTAACACCCAAAAGATATAAGGATATGGCTAGGACAGGAGTGTCAGTCCCAGGTGAGGGGTGGAGCCATAGCTTCAATGTGGGTGGAGAACAGACTTTCCCTGTGGAGGGGGCTGGAAACCCAGGACAGGATGAGGGAGGTGGCAGGCTCTCGGAGCCACTGTGCTCCAGGGGTGTGGACGCCATCAGCAGTGAGACATCGCTGTCCCCAGGAGGGTGTGACCATCTCTGGGTCCCGACAGCAGTTGTGTTTGTTGTTGAGATTCAGTTGTGTCCACACATGCCAGCCCACCCACATATGGATATGCACTGCTACGAATGCTAATCTCATGGCCAGCTGGACTACACCGTGAGATACCCAGATGAAGTTCAGCCCTAGCATGTCTGTGGGGTTCCAGGTGGGCTTGTCCCTTCCCCAACCTGGGCTGCATCTTCAACCCACAAGGGGCTACACAGGGCAATGGCAGCAGGAAGGAGGCATGCCCTCTAGCCCCCTTCCTGTCTGCCTGCTTCGGGCTCCCCACTCATGCCAGGATGTGGGCTTCCTGAATGGACCTGGAGTCAGACCACCAGCTACCCTGGGCCTCAGCCCTCAGACTCAGACTGGAGCTCACCTCACCAGTTCCCTGGGCCCAGCTGACACATGATGAGGAGCTCCTCAGATTCAGCCTTCATGGTTGTGTAGGCCAGCACCTTAGAGGGTCCCTCTCTCTCTCTCTCTCTCTCTCTCTCTCTCTCTCTCTCTCTTTCAGCCCTTATACAACTTCAGAACAATTTTAGCTTACTTTTAGCATTCAGCCTGTAAGGACAGATACATTCTATCTAGAATTTGGCCTGTAAAAGCCCTCAGGACCCACAAGCCCCATCCCTACAGCTCCATCTTGAGCAGAAGCCATGACAGTGCCATGCTTCCTGTCCCTAAGGCCACGGTCTGTCAGCTGCCCCTGCCCTGAGTCACTTCCCCCTGGCACCAAAGAAGGTGGCTGGTGCGGGGGTCCAGTGCTGGGACTGACGGGGGCCAGGGCCCGAGCTGCCGTCGCGCGGTGGCTCTGCGGCCCCAGGGTTGGCATGTGCGTCCACAGTGCAAGCCAGAGAGGTGGTCACGCCCTGTACCCCACAACAGGGCTGTTTGTTGTGCCCACACTCCGTCCTATCTGGGAACTGTTTCCTGGAGTTCTGATATCATCACAATTAACATTTATATTTTGAAAAGTGTTGCTTTAGAAGTAACGGGTGAACCCAGGTGATAACATGGCTGCATCAGACGGAAAGCACTGTTGGACTTCCAGAGAGGGCCAGGGGCCTAACAGCACGGCACACTGGGGCACGAGCCCACCAGGCATGCGCGGGCATCTCTGTCCATGTGCTGATCGGAAGAGGTGGGGAACTGGCGAGGCTAACGCCGTGTCCTCACCCCTGGTCACCTCTCCCCTGCTTCCTGGCTGCAGTGAGGGGGGCAGCTGTCCTCTGCCAGTCCTCTCCACACTGTTCCTGCCGCGGTACCAGGCAGCCGCAGACTCAGCCCACAGGAAACTGTGAGCCACTGAACACTTCCGCCTTTAAGTTGTGGGTGTGGAGTATCTTCTCTC